>CAUYQG010288478.1:0-10284 GCA_963574415.1 Tarsius wallacei | reverse complement strand
TTATTGTAGAGATGAGGTCTCGCCAAGTTGCCCAGGCGGGTCTCGAACCCGCGGGCTGAGGCAATCCACTCACCTCAGCCTCCCAAAGGCACGGGATTACAGGCTGAGCCACCGAGCCCAGCTAGCTCTGCCAATCTTATGTCACCCACATACACCTCACCCAAACCTTCTCCCATCAGGTTGATATAAAGCGAAACCCAGACATCCCATCTCATTACAGACATATACATTCCTTTTTTTCGTTGCAATTTAATCAGGTTGTCTCATAGCTTTCCAGTGCATCCCTGTGTTGTCACTGAATATAATTCTCTGAACCCTATTATATATTTTAAGTAGCTTGGTGGTTAGGGTTAGGTTAGGGGTTTTTTGGCAAGAAAGCTTCAAAAGTGTGGTGTGCATTTCCTCTCAAAAGGCAAATAACATCCAAGTGTCTCTGCTGTGCTAGCAGTCTTTGGAGACCATTGCCTACTATTCAAGTGAAATCTACTACTTCACTTGAGTGTTGCAAAATGGTGGCATTCTCATGTCACCACTTTGTTCATTATCTGGATGACTCCTAGAAAGAGAAACTTCCCCTAACCAATATCCAAACCCAATGAGGGGACAACTAGTCCTGTGAACAGTTTTTCTCCTTCCCTCACCATAGTGGGCAAGAGGGAGACTCCCCCAAGGGTCAGGAGTGAATGGAGGAAGGGGATGAATTTTGAAAAGGAAAGAATAAAAGCAGGAGCCATTGGAAACAGCCCATGTTCCCTCATGGATGCATGTTCCCCCAACACGCAACCACAGTCACAGACTGGTCTAGTCTGCCCTGTGGGCAAATAAGAGGGAAAGAATCTAATTTGGAATCAAAATTTCAAAACAAACAAGATTGAGACCTAAATACCAATGAGACAGAAAGTGACTGGAGAGTTATGGAGTCTAGAAGAAGGGTTTAGGGCTCTACTCAACATAGAAAAATGGCTCAGTATAGCAGACTTGGTGGTCAGCTCTCCAGGTGATCCCAGTATGCAGCCAAGACTGGGAACCATTGCTAGGATTTTGTCTATGTTCTTCAGGGCTAGGAACAGTGCCTAGCACATAGCAGATGCTCAAATAATACCCAAGAAATGAATAAATGAATGAAGTCAAGCACAAAAGAAGAGCACATCACCCAGTACCTGTATTTTGAAATGTTTGCCTAAACCAAGGACAATTTATTGGAGCCTGCTAGGGGTTTGAGTGTGTCCCCAAAAAAGCAGATGCCGGAAACTTAATCTCCAATATGACATTGTTGAGAGGTAGGCCTTAATGGGAATTGTTTAGGTCATGGGGGCTCCACCCTCAATAATGGACTAATGCCAATGACAAATGGTCTTGAAGGGGTCGGGCATGGCGACTCAGACCTGTAATCCTAGCACTTTGGGAGGTTGAGGCAAGAGGATTGTTTGAGTCCAGGAGTTTGAGACTAACCTGGGCAACATCAAGAGACCTCATCTCTACAAAAAAAAAATCAAAAATTTAGTCAAGCATGGTGGCGCATGCCTGTAGTTCCAGCTACTTGGGAGGTTGAAGTGGGAGGATGGCCTGAGCCCAAGAGGTTGAGGCTGCAGTGAGCTGTAATCCTGCCACTGCGCTCCAGTCTGGGAAACAGAGTGATACCCCAACTCACAAACGGAAAAAAAAAAAAAAATGTGCCTGAGGGTATGAGTTTTATCTTTCACATGGGCGCCTACATGCTCTCTTGCCCTTCTGCCCTCACTAGGGGATGATGTAGCAAGAAGTCCCTCTCCAGATGCAGGCCCCTTGACCCTGGACTTCCCCCACTCCAGAACAACAAGAAATAAATCTCTGTTCTTTATAAATTACCCAGTCTCAGTTATTCTGTTACAAATGGACTAACACAAATGGACTGAGAGACTGAGGCAAAACGAGAGTGAGGGTAAGAACAGGGTCCAATTAAGAATCTGCCTGAATTAGCTGGGAGCAGGCTCTCAGAACAACATGGTCAAGACAGCATCCCAGCCCCACCCTGCCCCGCCCCGCCCCGGCATGCCCAGCCCCACCATGCCCAGCCCTGCCCTGCCCTGCCCAACCCAGCCTTGCTCTGCCATACCCTGCCCAGCTCCACCCAGCTCTGCCCGGCTGCCCTGGGAATCTGCATTCTACAGAACCACAGAAACAGCCCAACAAGGGTCCTGGTAATTCCCATTCTGTTCCCCAACACTCCACTCGCCCACACAAGAACTCAAAGCAATTCCTTCCACAGATGTGTGACCCACTGGTCTAAAATTAAACTCAAAGGTAACTATGAAATACACAATGTGAACAAATGGGAAAGTACCTTGAAAAGTCCACTAGCCCCCAAGGCATAAAATTTACAGCCCTGATGGTGCAACTCCACAAGTCCAAGGGCAAACTGGAGTCCAGAATTCTAAATGAAACACCAGGAAAGGTCACAAAAAAGATGTTATCCCAAAGTTCAGACCCTGCCAGAGACCATTTACCGGCTGCACTGGTGTTCCTCCCAGCAAATATCTGGATCTGCTCCATTCTGTCTGCTCATCTCTCTCCTGTAACAGACTTCTATCTTGTCTCAGAGCTGTGACCTTGCCCCTGACCCCATGTCAAACCCCACAAACAGTAGTTAAGAAAACAGGCAAAAGTCCCTGCGTCATGAAGCCAATACTTCTTTGTTCCTCTTTTTAATTGAAATTAACTCCGCTTTTGACTCTAAATTAATTTCACTAGTTCTTTTATTAATGGCTTATCTCTCTTGTTGGGCTATAAAACTTGAATGGGATTTAATTTAATTATTTTATGAATATCTTCTCTCTCTCTGGACTGTAACCACTAACAAGAGCAAGGACTGTATTCATTGAGCATATAGTAGTTGCTCAATAAATATCTCACACATGTACAAGGAAATGACTTAGCAAGAGGCCACCATGGGCAGGCATGCTGTTTCCACCACAAGGCTTTTTCTGACAGTCACACCCCGGACACTTGTCAAGCAAGATAAAGAATGGAAGGGCCTCCAAAAGACACTGAAAGTAGCCCAACTCTAAGCAGCCAAGAAAAGCAGAAGATCACACTCGTGAAGACAATTCTACAGACAGGGCTCAGATGAGGCTGCAGAGGTAGAGCTCACTGAGCCCAAGGGAAAAGCTCCCTCCATGGAGAAAACAGGGTGGGCATGATCATGGACCCCCACCAGGGCCAGGCTACACAGAACCTCCTATTGAAGCTGAGCAAGAAATCTTGGGGGTCTGGCATTACCCCATCTTACAGGGAGGCCAGCAAATTTTCCAAGACAGAGACACAGAATGCAGGCAGCCCCCACATCTGCACTGGATTCATTGGGCACTGGCCTCATTCCAGCCATTTGCACAGCAGCGGGTCATGCCTTTTGCATCAAGAACACCTGCCCAGGGGAACTGCTGCTTGGATTCACCGTCTAAAATGTATTCAGCTCAGTAGCAAGTCCTAACTGATAGATCACGTTTTTCTTTTCTTTTTTTTTTTTTTTCCAGAGACAAGGCCTTACTCTGTCACTCAGGCTGCAGTGCAGTGCTGTGATCATAGCTTACTGCAGCCTCAAACTTCTGGGTTCAAGTGACCCTCCCACCTCAGCCTCTCATAGCCAGGACTATGGATGGGCTATTTTTTTTTCTTTTTAAGAGATGGAGTTTCATTATATTAAACAGGTTGGTCTCAAGCTCCTGGGCTCAAGTGATCCTCCTGCCTTGGGTTCCCAAAACACTGGAATTACAAGCATGAATCAATGTGCCCAGTCTCCATAAACTACTTTTAAGAATGGAGTTTTGGAACTTTCCAGTCCACCTCGGGCTAATTCTTTGTTTTTTGATAGAAGTACTTAAGGTACCTGGTCAGGAGAAAATATTCCATTAATCTACACTGTAAGTTTACACAGAGAGAAAGTTCTAACACATCTGCAGCAATGCATTCTCAAAAATTAAAAGATGCCCCTTCAAGCTTTCTTTGCTATTTATTTGTGCAGATTGATAAAATCTGCTTAAGTCAAGATGATCTTTGACTCAAAATACGTCTGATTTAATGGAAATAGGTGGAATATGAATAAATGTACCACCACTCTGATGCCAGACGCCAGTGTCTTATACCTTTGACAATGATACATCTCTGTTTAAAAAAAAAAACAAAATAAAACTTGTTTTGGCCAGGTGCAGTGGCTCAAACCTGTAATCCTTGTACTTTGGGAGGCTGAGGCAAGAGAATTGCCCGAGTCCACGGGTTCGAGACCAGCCTGGACAACTTGGTGAGACCTCACCTCTACAGTAAATAAAAAAATTAGCCAGGCGTGGTGGCACACACCTGTAGTTCCAATTACTTGGAAGGCTGAGATGGAAAGATTGCCTGAGCCCAGCAGGTTGAGGCTGCGATGGCCATGAGTGTGCCACTGCACTCCAGTCTGGGTGACAGAGTGAGAGTCCACCTCAAAAAAATAAAATAAAATAACTTACTGTTTTAAAAATCTTTTTATTTTAAAAAAGTGATTTTACTACAAATACAAACATATATGTCAATCTGAAAAATAAACTATCCATAACCCACACCCTTAATATAATCACAAATGGTATTTTTGCCTGTTTCTAATTTTTTTTCCTATTATTCTTAAAAACAAACAAGCCAGAACCCGGAGTTTTGTTTTTTCTTAAATTTTTTATAGAGACAAGGTCTCTCTATGTTGCCTAGGCTGGTCTCGAACTCCTGGACAAGCAATTCTCCCACCTTGGCCTCCCAAAGTCCTGGGATTACAGGTGTGAGCCACTGCACCCGGCTCCAAAACCCAGTAAACATAAATTACATATCCTACTTTAAAAAAAAACTTGAACATAGTATCAAAGGCCATTGTCCACACACTTCAAAATCATCATGTTCAATGCCCACATCACATTCCTACAATTATCTCAATTTGCTGAACCATTTTTCTATCACTGGATTTTTTACTTGGTTTGAATTGTTTTTCTCTATAATTAAAAAGATTGCAGTAAACATTTTCATGTATAACTTTTTGTGTGATTACACATTGTAAGCTTTCAATAATGAGAGGTTGGAGCCCTCCTTACAAAGAGAAAATTGAAAGTGTGGCACCTAGACAACCCCCTCAGTTCCCCTCCCACCGTGGGAGCTTTTCTGTCCTCTTAATAAACCCTGCTTCTCAAAAAAAAAGTGTGGCACCTGACTCGACCTCCAGAAGTTAATCAAGGGTAAGGTTATTAGATGTCTTTCTAAAGGCAAAGGTGTTCTCAGGAATGCCATTTTCCAGATTAGGGTGGCCTAACCAATTTTGATCTGGGGCTTTTTCATCTCTTACACCTCCCTTCCACCAAAATAAATAAATATATAAAAAGGAAAGGAGAGCAAACCCCAAATTAGTTTTTTTGGGAGGAGGAGGCCATTCCAGGGAAGGGTCTGGTGTGACTAGTCTGTTGCCGAGGTGGCCCCTGTATAGGCCATCCTTGGCCAGGCATGTGTAGAACACAGATTATTCCCACCATTACATCACTTTCAGGACAATGTGGCCATTTAATGCAGAAAAAATAGAAAAAAAGATTTTAAAAGGGAGTTTTACGAGAAAACCTGACAAGCTCCCTAGACAACATCAGTAGGTATTAACTTAGTATTTTGATGTCATTTGGGATTTTTTTGAAGAGCTCCTCTTCATCACCAGCAATTTTCATTCAAGACCTTTAACTGGAATTTTCCCTAAGGGAAATTCAAATAGGCATCTCTTTCTGGGAACCTGGTAGCCTTCAGGAATCCAAACAAGGAAACCTCAGGCCCTACGTAAAACAAACGCCTCCCCCCACGTCTTGCCCTTGGATTATGCACACAAGGGACACTTGCACATACACACACATGCACAGACACAGACATACGCAGAGACACACAAAGAGACACACAGACACTGCAAAGTACACAGAAGCTTAAACAATGACTCACCTGTTCCCCAGGCCTGGTCACTTTCAGGGAGCCCGACAGCCTGTCATCACCGGGTCCTGCAGGGCTTCTACCTGCCTCCCCTTTCTCCTCCCTTCTGGCCTGAGGAAAGGTTTGCTTCCCTCAACAGACAGGCTGGGGTGGTGGCAGTGGAGGGGCAGGAGGAGTCTGCTCTAATGGAAAACACAGCCGCAGAGTAAAGGGGGTCTGGAGCAGCAGCCTTGGTCCAGGACAGTGCTGCCTGGCCCCCAGCCCGAGGGTCAGGCCTCTTCCCTTCCTGAAAGGCTCCAGGGCAAAGTCCACCCCAGTCATGTGGTCACCTGGGGCAAGGGCAGGGAGGAAGGCCGAACCACAAAGCAGGTGATCAGGAGCACCTGGGCGCCTGCCGGAAGTCACATTCCTGTCCTGCGTTTGCTGGCACCCAACTCAGGCCCAGTGTTTCGCCTTTGTTTCCGGGTCTCTCTTTGGTGCACAACATTTTTCTTGGCTCCTTCTTTACAGTTGTATTGAATCTTTGTCGCAATTGAAAAACAAACAGCCCAGAAGGGAGAAAGTATTTCTTGTCCAGTGAATTAATTCCTTTCACCATCAGCTGGAAGCCGGCTCTGGCTGAGCTTGGCCTTGGACCCAGAGGCAACCCAGGGCGGGCCGGTCCAGGATCAGATCCTGGGCTTGATGCCACCTGGAGCGGACTGGGGGGAGTGGCCTCTCTGGGGGTAGGAGGGTCCTAGCGCAGGAGGGGAGGAAGGGCACTTTCTCCTGGTCCTCCCAAATTCTTCATGAGAATTTCCTGGCCGGCACGGTGACTTACCTCTGTAATCTAAGCACTTTGGGAGGCAGAGGCACAAGGATTGCCTGAGCCCAGGGGTTTGAGACCAGCCTGGGCAACTTGGCGAGCCCTTGTCTCTACAATAAATCAAAAAAATATTAACCGAGCGTGGTGGCAAGCGTCTTTGGTTCCAGCTACTAGGAAGACTGAGGCAGAAGGATCGCCTGAGCCCAGCAGGTAGAGGCTGCGATAACCAAGAACATGCCATTGCACTCCAGCCTGGGTGACAGAGTGAGACTCTGGCTCAAAAGAAAAAAAAAAAAAAAAGGAATTTCCTGAGTATGGCTAGGGTGATGGGGTTTGGTCAGAGGGTCCTCTCTCACTGTTTCCTCTGCTGGGAAACAAGCCTAGTCATTGCTGTGATGCCCTCCCTCCAGCCCTGTGGGAGTGATGGGCTCTTATGCTGAATGGGGGACACCTGGCCTGGCTCCTGCTGCGGCTCTGCCCATCAACCCTGCAGGACCATTGTTTCTCTGCTGTGTCCACACCTCTCCTGTGACAGGAGGAGTATTCCTGTAAGCAACAATTTCCTCTGGGTGTGGCCACCTTTCTGATGCCGCCAGCATGCCTGACTGAGCCCTGCCCCTCTGGAGACCTGAGAATCTCCCTTTCTGTTTGGATGATGTCCTTACCCTCGACCCCCGAGATGGTCTTGAAAAGTGACACATTGCCCTACCTGTAACTCATAGAGTGGAGGGTCAAATTTTCAAATACATGAATGTGGTTTCTCTTCTAACATTCTCCCCAGTTATCGCGAAGCGTCCACCTGCCTGCAGGGGTGGGGCACACAGAGTAAGAGGAAGATACAAATATGAATTTTCTAACAGGAATGCAAAGAAACAAAATTGTTAACACCCAGCTTCTTACACCCAACATGGGAGTTTTGTGCCTGTAGTCAGACAATATGTCCGAAAGCCAGCCCCTGTCTAGAGACGAGGGTTTTGGAATCTGCTAAGCTCAATTGTGAGAGTGTAGCAACCCATAGATCATGTTAGAGGGGTCCAGATGGTGGGTGGAGCGGGATAGAGGGGTGGGAGCAGAGGTGGGAAAGACACCTGCTTAGCCTCAGGATAGGGGAAGAATGGGGACTTGGAGGTGGTGGGGAGGAGGAAATTTTCAAAAATTCTAGAGAGATCTGAGGAGTACAGGAGCAATGGGGTCAGTATGGACTCTTCTGAATATCCCATTGGGGAAGGTGGAAACCCCCAGAAGACCTCAGGCCAGTCCCAAAATAGTGCAGAGCCATGAAGAGGCAGGCAGGTGTCCAAGAGTGCAAGACAGTATCCTGTCACCCCCTGAGTGACGTATGACGTGCAAGATCACAGAAGTGACTGGTGAGGGCACAGAGAGGACCTGGGGGCTGGTCGAGGCACAGCGAATGCAGACGTCAAGACAGACAGGCTTGGGAAGTAGGCAGGGCCATGGTACCTCAGAGTCTGGCCATCAAGGAAGATATTCCCAGCTGAGACCAGGGGAATATCAGAAGACCCTGTGTGGATCCAAGGTTTCATCTCCACACTGCCGTGAAGTCATCGGCCATACTCCTCACCTTGGTCACCAGCATCCATGTCAGAGAGGAACAAGAAGAAGATATCTGGGAGAAGGAGCATTTTGCCTGAAGCTCCTTCACATGACTGTAAGAGAGCATGTCTACTGGATGGGCTAAAATTTAAAATCCCCTCCCCCAATTTTTCATTAAATGGGGGATTGTGGAGAAGGTCTGGCTAATTAGTATGAAATATAACACCATTAAGAGAGTCTGTGGCCGGGCTCGGTGGCTCAGCCTATAATCCCGCGCCTTTGGGAGGCTGAGGTGAATGGATTGCCTGAGCCCGCGGGTTCGAGACCCACCTGGGCAAGCGAGACCTCATCTCTACAATAAATCAAAAAATTAGCCGGGCGTGGTAGCTCGCGCCTGTAGTTCCAGCTACTTGGAAGGCTGAGGCGGAAGGATCGCGGAGCCCAGCAGGTCGAGGCTGCGGTGGCCGGGAGCGGCCGCTGCACTCCAGTCTGGGTGACAGAGTGAGACTCCAACTCAAAAAAAAAAAAGTATAATAGAGCCGAGCTCGGTGGCTCAGCCTGTAATCCCGCGCCTTGGGAGGCTGAGGTGAGTGGATTGCCTGAGCCCGCGGGTTTGAGACCCGCCTGGGCAAGCGAGACCTCATCTCTACAATAAATCAAAATTAGCCGGGCGTGGTAGCGCGCGCCTGTAGTTCCAGCTCCTTGGAAGGCTGAGGCGGAAGGATCGCCGGATCCCAGCAGGTCGAGGCTGCGGGGGCCGGGAGCGGCCACTGCACTCCAGTCTGGGTGACGGAGTGAGACTCCAACTCAAAAAAAAAAAAAAAAGAAAAGAAACAAAACAAAACAAGAATGCTTTGCCTCCCTCCCGTGCAAAATGTGACAAGAGGCACAAAGGACATCCCAGGGGTTGACCAAGGTCCATCTGGCTGGAGCCTCTAACCTCCCTAAACGGTCTCATGCCCGGTCCCAGACGCCCCCTGGCAGCCTCGAGAGAAGACGTTTAACATGCCACCTTAAGCGGCTGTCCCATTACCAGACCTCAGCTCCCTCTAGTGAATTCATTTTTTAAAATAACTCCCATAATTGCCTTGTGGAAAGGACAATTATACTGCCGGATGTTGCCATCTGTGGGGAAACATGAAAACATAACGAAGCGTTTAGGTAGACAGACGCCCACACGACCTTCAAGCTGTAGCTGAGTTTAGTGTCCTGACTTGGAAATTTTGAGAGTCCTGATGTCACTGCAGACATTCTGGCTTTTCGACTCCATCACGAAAGACTTTCACCTAACGCTTTTTGCATGCAAAGAAATCAATGACTTTGTGGGGGTGCATATGTGTATTTTTGAATGCTTGGGGCTCACACCTGTCATCCAGCGCTTTGGCAGGCTGAGATGGAAGGATCGCTTGAAGCCAGGAGCGCGAGAACAGCCTGGACAACACAGCAAGACCTCATCTCTATAGAAACAGATACATACAGGCCAGGTGTGGTGGCACGCACGTGTAACCCCAGCACTTTGGGAGGCCGAGGTGGGAAGATTGCTTAAGCCCAGGAGTTCAAGACCAGCCTGAGCAATAGAGTGAGACCTCGTCTCCACTAGAAAATAAAAATAAATTAGCCAGGCATGGTATGGTGGTGTGTGCCTGTAGTCCCAGCCACTCGGGGAGCTGAGGCAAGAGAATCGCTTGAGTCTAGAAGGTCGAGGCTGTGGGGAGCTGCGATCGTGCCACTGCAGTCCAGCCTGGGTGACAGAGTGAAACTACAACTTAAAAAAAAAAAAAGTCCAGACTCGGTGGCTCAGCCTGTCATCCCAGCACTTTGGGAGGCCGAGGTGAGAGGATTGCCTGAGCCTGCGGGTTCGAGACCAACTCGGGCCACATGACGAGACCTCGTCTCTACAAGAAATCAAAAAATTAGCTGGGTGTGGTGGTACGTGCCTGTAGTTCCGGCTGCTTGGAAGGCTGAGGTGGAAG
>CAUYQG010288475.1:0-10741 GCA_963574415.1 Tarsius wallacei | reverse complement strand
TTTTTTGATTTATTGTAGAGATGAGGTCTCGCTTGCCCAGGCGGGTCTCGAACCCGCGGGCTCAGGCAATCCACTCACCTCAGCCTCCCAAAGGCGCGGGATTACAGGCTGAGCCACCGAGCCCGGCTTTTAATTTATTTTAGAGATGAAGTTTCACCATGTTGCCTAGTCTAGTCTTAAATTTTTGGGCTCAGGCAATCCTCTCGCCTCGGCCTCCCAAAGTGCTGAGAATATAGGTGTAAACTGCTATGCTTAGCCAATTTTTATTCTGTAAACATCAGGGAATAATTAAGGATAGTATTGTAAAGCTAATTAATTATACCACAACAATTTGCTATCATTTTAAAGCAATTCATGAGAGAGAAACATTCAATACTCTTTGTACTTAAGTAACAAGTTACCAGCGGTAGTGGTGGAATGCTTCATTCCAAAACTAGGCTGAATGAGGCTAAGAGATTTAAGAGCACGGGACTGAGATTAGGCATGTCAGCCACTTTGCGTAAGAGTGGGTATGACACAGATAAGAAGCCATATCTGTGTCACTGGGAGTAAACTAGAGTTGCATTACGAATTCTTAAATATTATGTCTATTAGAGGAAAAGATTCAGGAAAGCCAGGAGATGGGAAATCACTATGTACAAACTGTTTACTCTATAAAAAGTTTATGACAAGAAATAAGATGCAATTTGACCTGATTTATTACACCCTGTGCTTTTTTCCTTTTGTATCATCTATATCCAAATCTTGTTTTGGTTCCTGGGTCTAAAGTAGATAGGACAATGAAAAATACCAATAGCCCTTCCTCTTTAAAAGGCATCTACTGAGCATATGGTCCTATAGTTTTAGAAAAGATATTCTCTCATAGTCTCACTGCTTTCAAAGTGTCATAAGATTATTTTATAAGACACTGAAAAGTCCAAATGCCTTATAAAAATAGGTCTATACATGGTAAATTTGAACTAATGTATATTCTTCTATAAAAGCAAAATCATAAAAATAATCATCCTCAAGAAAAAATCTAGGAAAGCTTAGCAAATAAATATATAGCACAAAGGAAAAAATTAACTCACGTTACACCAGGATGAAGATTATATTTCTTTTTTCCAAATCGTGTTTGCTGAGCAAAAAAATCGTAACGTTCAGATTTTTTCCACATGTAGTAGAATGCTACACATTCACCAACTGACCTTGTTCTCACCTATAAGAAACAAGAAAAATAATACACTGGCAACGGATCTTCAGATATTTAGCATTGTTTTTTAAAAGGCTGCCATTATCCTTATTTACTATAAAAATATACTCCACTGCTGAAAATGTCTGGAAGAGGCATTCAGGTTAAAATGTTACAAACCGTTCCCAAAAACTTTTTACTCACAGAGTACCTAGAAAGTCTACCTTCAAATTCCCTCCCAAAAAAATGATCTTACTAGTCCTAACAGTAACCCAGTCTCAGTTATTTCCTTTCTAGAAAGTCTGAGGATTTGCCATTGTGAGCTGATGCTCTGGTTGCCAAGTCACTCTCGTGGCTTACTGCGCTGAACGGTTCCCCTCCCATTACGCTCAATGCCTATGGGGTTAATAAACAATGCTGACAAAATCCCTTTTTGCTACTTAGCCTGGAGAGCTGGTAAGGCTGTTATATATAAATAAAATCCTAAGAGTTTGAAAGGAAAACAAGTATTTTAGATGCAAAATGACACTGCTTATTCGCTAAAATTTCTGCTCTTGAAGTGAGTATCCCATAGCACTGATGGCACCTAAAGGACAACTGCCGATGACAACCTTCCTCATCCAACATGCATTTTTCCTTCTTTCCCTGTTTACACTTTACAACGCTGACCCATGTTGCTCCGAGACAATCAGGACTTTTTCTAAACAATCATCCTCTCAAGCTCTTTTCTTGCCTCCTACAGAATCTTATTTCTGGACAGAATCACGCCAAGTCAATTGCTCTTTACTGAAAGTAAAAAACGAAAAGACACTTTGTTGCAAGCAAAGTTAAAAAACGTTCAGCAAAGTCAGTTCTCATAACAGAACGTATGATTAAAGATCTGAACTTTAATTCTAGGTGTACAAAAAAAAATTTTTTTTTAATGCTTTCACTGACTCATTCTTCCCCCTCTTAAAAAACTACTATTCTCTCTTAGTTCACAATAGCAACTAGTATATTCTATATAGGTGGGTAACGTCTATCCTATAACATGAAAATATCACTACTTCAAATATTTATGAGAAATCGAGGTCATACTTGTAATATTTGTTAAGGCTTTTTTGGCTTACAGTTTCGAGTCAACCTAATAAGTTCTTCCGTACAAAGAAAAAATCATATTGGAGGCTGCTGCTGCTAGTTTAGTTACATCAGCTATCACTCCAGGGGTCATCCAGCACTGTTTGGATACGAGTGTGTGAATTCAAGTAGGAATGCCAGAAAACTCCTATCCAAAATATCGTCCCTTTCAACCATGAAATGATGCATTTAAGAAAAAAAATCAGAAACGTATGTGACCAGTTGCATAATGTATTTCTTTTCTTGAGTGTTGACTATATTTGAGGTTATCTGATAATCTGGACACAACGTTAGGGGAATACATTTTTGAAGCCAATTACACATTGTCTTCTAAGCTATCCTAAATCCTAAACTCAAAATTTATCTTTTATTAGGTACATCCAATGCAACAAAATAATTAAGAACAAACTAGTTAATACACAACAAAATGAAGAAAATTTGGCTCACAGAAGTTGTAACTATTTTATTATTAAACATAAACTAGATGATGTTAAATATGTGTTGGGAAGAAACCAACAGGACACTATCCAATCACATCCACAAATACAAGAAAGAGAGAGGGAGTAAAAGACTATACAGAGCCCCAGACATAAGCCCAGATACTTCAACACTGTCCTGGAAAAGCCTCCATACAACACTCGGAGGCTATCTTTAAAAGGAAACATGTGAAGTCAAGATCCTTGTCTTTTGTATTTACTAAAAATAATATGATAATCATAAACCCAGGAATTAATTTCCTACATTCAAGCTCTGAGATTTTAATTCTACCTGTCCTAATCTGTTGTTAGTGTTTTTATTCTATATAATTATGTGGTTACTCTTAAAAATCCTACCTGATTGCTGCTGTAAGAATTAAACCCCCAAACAAATCTGTAAGTAATTATAAAATTATGTGGAATATAAACTGTATGACTGACTATCAATATGGAATGATAAGTGATCATGTTAATTATAATACTGTATAATAAAGATGACCTACTGAGATAGATGCTTCTGGAAAATTACGTTAAATCTTGATTAAAACCAAATACAATCTTAAGTATCTGATTTTAGACCACTCAGGACTTAAGTAAAGGTAATAAATATTTTAATCGTACATAATGCCATGTTTAAAAGTGCTTTAAAGTTTCAAAATTATTTTAAGGACCTTCCTTAAAATATCTTGTCAGAGATGGTTGGAAAACACCTATAAATAATGGTACTGCACATACACATCCCACCTGGAAGTTAATTAACATATTGGTAAATAAGTACAATTCTTAAAACACTTCCAATATAAGGCACCAAAAACAGTTACCTGGCAAATATGTTAGGCAGTCTAGGCATGCTTATTATAATTTGCTAAATACCATAATATCACAAAACCTTTAGCACTAGAAAATACAGCAAATTAATATCCATGATCATTTAAGTTGTTTAACTAAGTTTCTTTCTGTAAAAAAGAGAACATATATCATTACTTACTTTATTAGCCTGAATCAAATGAAAATCCTTTCCATAGGCCTTCAGCCCTTGTTCAAAATTTCTACACTCTTCCTCTGTCCAAACAGATAATTCCTCTGACAAAATGAGGGAACAAACTGTTAAGCAATATTCCCCCAAATGCTGCATATAAAAACCAAACTGCAAATAAAAATGTAACTTTCTGGTAAAAATGAGGAAGCATTTTACTCCTGAGCTCCATTACTAAGTGTTGCAAGAGATAAAGTGATGAAAGTCCTGACTTTGTAAGATTTTGAATAATCTGATCCCTACGTCTCTGGCCTCAACTTGGGCCACTTTCTTCCTAAATCCTCATGATCCAATTATATCTGCTACCTTTCAGTTCTTAAATTTGCTATGTTCTTTCTTACTTCAGACTTTGTGTCCTGGGCATCTCCTTTGCTTGGCAATATTTCCTACCTCCTAGCTCGCCTCCTTTCACTGAGATAATTCTTTTACATCTCAACATAAACATCACTGTTTTGGAAGCCTCCCTGGGAAGCTCCACCCTTTACCCCGACTAGTTAAGTCCTACTGCAGTAGGCTTCAACAGCATCCTCTAATTCTTCCCCTTGGAAGAATTTATCACAACTATTTTTCAGTCTCCCTACCTAGGCTCTACACACCTTGAGAGAAGGGACTCTGTTTATGGTTATATCCTCAGAACTTAGAAGGCCCTCAAATTTTTGTCAAATGAATAAATATATCTCATTTATTACTTAATTATATATAAGCAGTACTCTTGGTGAAGGAGACAGAAATCAGTTTAGAGTAAAAAAGAAAAACCTGGATTTTAGTTATGGCTTCACTGTTGATGAATTTTGTTTGCCTCAGCAAAGTTACTTTGGAGACCTCGGTCTCATCAGTTTTAAAGTAAAAGTAATATCTGTCAGAGTACTTAATTCACAGGGCAATCATCAAGATCAAATAAGAAAATATTTATTTACAAATGTGTCTTGAAAGTATGAGGCAGTATGTACTTTTACTTGGTCTCATGTTTCCATAAAGAAGGAAGAGACAGCCTTAACCCCATTCCCCATAATGCCCTTTATAATACTTGGTATTCTGTAAATATTCACCAAACTCAGGAAGTTCAGCTTATTAAGCTTAGGATATATCTAGATAACCTGAAGAGCTTAATTTTAAAATGTTTGCCAAATCATGAAATAAGAAATATTCATGCTTACCTCTAGCTGCTTTTACATTAAATCTTAATCTTCTCAATGCTTCTTCTGTATCAAAATTGCACTTAACCAATTCATACAAAGCCTAGAAAAAGAAAAAGTTTCATCCAATATTTGACTTGGACTATGAACAGTTCAATGCTACAATTTCTTAAGAGAGTGAAAGTCTTTCAAAATCTGAGTGTTTGTTTTTATCCTTTCTGGAGAATAATTTTAGTGAGTGCAATATATAAAACACCAAGAAACAACAAACATAAATTCAGTCCTGATAATTAACTACCTTTAAATATGTACAAAGGACATATGTAAATACTCTGACATGGTAGCAATAGTACCCCAAGAATTTAAAATCATAAGAAATTATTTTGTGTAAACCACAATCCCTTCTTTGTGGTTTTTGGAGATTCTTATTAAAATAACTTTAAACAAGTCAGAAAAGAAAAACAATGATTAAAAAGGTAAAAAACTTAATGCTGTTTATTAGGTTAATGGTAGGTACTTGTCATTATCCCAAACACATACCCACAGATTCTCAAGGGATAGCTGAAGGAATTTTTAAAAGTCCCATAAAAAGTATGTATAGGCAAAATGAAACATCAAGGTTTTTGTTTTATTTGAGCTGAAGTCGTACCAATGAAATGAGTGTAGTAACAATAGATATCTTATACCGATTATAATCTCATATTCTGTCGACAAAGCTACAGAAATTTTGGTGACTGAATATCAGCACAACAGCATTTACTTATAAATGTGTACGCTTAATTTATTTTGGGAAAATTCCAGCAGCTGTTTCTTATTCACATACCTGTTCATTGTCTTTTATGTGAGATCCCTCAGGAATTGCTTCTACTCCTTTCTCATCACCTGTTCTTCTAGATGCATCCTTAAGAAATACAATCACTTTATCTTCTGGTAAGTACTCAGGGTCCCATAGGAGCTGATCATCATTTTCATATACTAAATTAGCAAAACATAAAGTTTAAAAAAATTGCCACACTGAGAGAGAGTGTGCCAAAACGTATCACTCAACAAATAACTCATACTCAGAGCCAAATGTTGAAACCTGAGAGGCAAACGAGGTTCCACTACTTGCCTGCCCTCTTTCCTGGGTAGTCCTTACAGCCTATGTGAATTCAGCAATCTCAAGGAGAGGAGGCGTCACCTGATGCCCTGTGCAGGTGTAGGCCTACTTAATCCTGAGTTTACCAAGTTTCGAACTTCCTTGGCTTGAATACCGCTTCCACTGCTTATTACCTGTTGACCTTGGGGAAAATCCCTTTCCTTCTGTGTCATCTGTGAAATGAGAACAATAACTCTACCACAAAGAGTTGTGAGATTTAAAGCCCTTGATAACAGTTCTGGCCTATAGTAAGGCTCAATGGATGTTAGCTGTAATTATTATTTTTTGAAAATATGTCTAGAATGCTTTAAATGATTATAGTGTATATAAATCGTTTTCATAAAAACTAAAGTCATGGCTTTAAAAAAAAAGCATTTACATCTCATCATAACTTCCATTGGAAAAAGATTGAAGTCCATATCTTACCAGAATTTAAAAAGTGAAGGAAAGGAAGACAAGACCACAAACAGATATCACAAGACAGGCAAAACACCGTGACAGTGGCATCACAGCAGCTCAAGGAACAAAGTGCTTCCAAGAATGGCTTCAAAGAATGGTTCAATACTGCTGAGTGATCAGGATGGAAACAGAGAGAGGTACTCTAGATTTTAAAGAGGTGAATGCTCTAGGAACCACTTCTGTGCAGAGATGAAAGCAAAAGCTAGCTGGGTGAGGTGGCTCAAGCCTATAATCCCAGCACTTTGGGAGGCCAAGGTGAGAAGACTGCCTGAGTCTAGGGGTTCGAGACCAGCGTGGTGGGTACCTTGGTGAGACCTCGTCTCCATGATAAATCAAAAAAAATTAGCCAAGCGTGGTGGCACGCACCTGTAGTTCCAGCTACTTGGAAGGCTGAGGCGGAAGGATCGCCTGAGCCCAGCAGGTCAAGGCTGCGGTGTCTGTGAGCGTGCCACTGCACTCCAGCCTGGGCGATGGAGTGAGACTCCAACTCAAAAAGAGGAAAGAAAGCAGAAGCTGAACAGGAAAGAGTTGAAGAGTAAATGGAAAGCGAAGAAATAAAGTAGGAAACTCTTGAGAAGTTTGGTTATGAGAGTGGAGATGGTATAGTAAGTTTTTGTTATTTTTTGTTTATTTTAAAGACAGAAGATATTTAAATGCCAACAGGAAAGAGCCCACTTGAGAAAGACTTTAACAGTCAAAGAGTAACTGACAATGCCAAAGTTTTTTATGTTAAGAAATCAACAACTAATTACACATCAAGTGTATTAAATGTCACATAAATTACCAGGCAATGTATTAAATGATGTCACATAAATTACCTTGTCCCCTCCACCCACACACTTCAAAACTTTCTTCTACCTTTCCTTTTCCCACAAATACTTCTCCTTTTATTTATTTATTTATTTTTGACATCCAGGCTGGAGTGCAGTGACACAATCATGGTTCACTGCACCTCAACCTCTTGGGCTCAAGTGATCCTCCTGCCTCAGCCTCCTGGGGTGGCTAAGACAACAGGCATGCAATGACCACACCTGGCTAATTTTTTAAATTTTCTGTAGAGATGAGGTCTTGTTATGTTGCCTAGATGGTCTTGAACTTCTGGGCTCAAGTACCACAGCTTTCCAGGTACTGTGATTATAGGCATGAACCACCATTGTGGCCCAAATACCTTTCTTTAAAAAACAGCTCAGAGGACAGTATCTAGACATTTTCCCTTAAAAAATGTCATTCCTTTTCTAGTGAACTCCTGCTGGTGCAATCCTAGTTAAGCTCTAAATTATAAATACTAACATGATAAAGTAAATCTGAGTATACTGCTATAGATTCTTTTCTCTGCTCAGTCTCTGTCCTCCAAAGGGAACAAACCACAGAAAAGGCCATCCAAGGAAACCCTGCTTCAAGAAGAGGAAGGAAGGTGGGCAGTCTCAAGTCCCAAGTGTCCTCCCAGCGAGACCCCCCACGTGGGCCTATGGAAGAGTACAAACTACCTGAGAGATATTTCTATAACTTCTACCAATATGCTGGAAGTCCTGGGTAGCCACGGGGTATAGTGATGTCCTTACTTAAGCCAAGTAGACAACTTGGTACCCCCAGATGGTACCAAATGACAAGTCAGACTCCCTGGAACTGTGTGGCTGGTTAGACAGGTAATTAGCCCTCATTATTTTATTAACCTCAGAATAATACAATAGTTCATTTTATGCAATTATAATATAACCTCAATAATGATCCCAAGGTAAGAACAATTAGCGTTTCCACAAAGAATAAGCCACTCTGCCTTCACTGGTTCCAGACAGATACCAATGATTTTCCAGTTAAGCTTATACTCTAGCTTCTAGCTGCAAGTTTGGCAACAGTTGCTTTTTACTTTTTAAGGGTCTCACTACATTGCCCAGGTTGGAGTGCAGGCATGATCAGTAATGCCCTGGAGCCCCTGGGCTCAAGTGATCCTCCTGCCTCAGTCATCCCAGTAGTTGGCACTACAGGCACACAATACTGTGCCCAGTGGCAACAGCTGTTTTTAATTAAATGTCTGTTATACTGAGAGGATCAGAAATTCAGAAAAACTCAATTATTACAATAAAACATATTTAAAAACAAAAGAGAAATAACATCTACATACACAATACAAAGGAAAAGGACCAAAAATGGAAATTAAAAAAATTACTTATTCGAATTAAGTGACACGAACATGCCGGGTTCTGAAAGATTGCAATCACTGAAATGCAATGAAATCTTCTGAAACTACTTCATTCTAAATCAATTACCAATTCTAAACATCAGAACTTTAGAAAAGCAATCAAACATATCCACCTCATATCACTGGTAGGTATAACTTGTACTCAATTTATAAACAAGTAAAGACAACCAGAAAGCAATTCAGGTGTATGTTAACACGGGCTGGCTGATGCGCCTCCGGAGTGTCTTGTTAAAGCATAAATCTGGACTCAGCAGGCAGAGAGAAAACCCAGAACCTGCATTTCTCACTAACTCACAGGATAACATGACAGTGCTAGCCTATGGACCAAACTGAGTAGCAAAGCACTGACAGATCTCATTCTAGCTATCTTATGATGCAGACTACAACTTTAAAAATCAAAAGCAATAAAAAGGTATGCTTGTCAAATAAACAAAATGAGCTATCAAAATACTTTGATAAAGTCTGTTGTGGTTGAGAGGGGGAGATAGCATTTAAGAAGTGGGAGAAAGTTATTAGGCGTTCTGACTAGAGAAAAAAAAAAAAAACTATGTAGAAAGCTGAGAGACCACCACCACAAAACAATAAAGAAGATTCTGCAAGTTGAGAAACTGCCAATGAAAAAAATGTCTGGTTTTATTTTTCAGCTGGAGCCTCCCTCCGCTGCCCAGGCTGGAGTGCAGTGGCATGCTCACGGCCACCCCAGCGTTGATCCGCTGGGCTCCGACAATCCTTCCACTTCAGCCTTCAAGTAGTCAAAACCACAGGCGCATGCTAGCACACCCAGCTAATTTTTTGATTTATTGTAGAGATGACGTCTCACCAAGTTGCCCGGGCTGATCTCAAACCCCTGGGTTCAGGCAATCCTCTCGCCTCGGCCTCCCAAAGGGCCGAATAAACGTTTATTAACTGCCAGTTTCACTTTTTTTAAAAAGTATTATTCCATTTGTCGAAGTAAAAATTCTAAGATATAATAATACTAAGATATAACAATGGGGTTTAAAACAGCTATCACTGTATTCCTAAAAGGTCACTGTGATTAATGACATGGCCTTTTAAGTTGTCTGAGTTTTTTCCTATACACATGTTAAACAAACTGCCTGTTTCAACAATACCATTATCAACTAAGGGTACCACATTTGTTCATTTTTTTCAGTAAGTTTCTTAACAACTAAAAATAATTTGTCAAATGTTCATTAGAAACAATTTGTACAGACCTTATATTCACTGCTTAATGAGTCCTAGCCATCTAGAATTTTTGTCATGTGAGCATGAAAACGTGCCTGGGAATGCGGTTACTTGCTCCTTTCCCTTGACCTTTTTTCTCCCCTACCTAGCCCATCTAATTATTAATTTATCTAATCCAAGGTTCTCAATCTTGGCATTACTGCCATCTTTGGCCAGATAATTCTGTGCACTGTAGGTTTATAGCATTCTGTACCTGGTTTTATCACAAAAACACAGTGCTCACTCAGTTCAGTAAATGGGAAAAACATTAACATACAAACGTAACTCCGAAGTAGAATGTTTTGCATCTGCCCAGCACTGCTGTGAAAATTAAACCCTTTCTCACATGGTCTGAGTGGGAATAACAGTACCTCTGGAGATCCAGAAATAGGTAAATGAGCCAGGGCAAGCCAGAATACCATTCGTCTCTGGCCACAGTGACGACTGCTGGCTGAATCAACAGGAGTTCTCTCTAGGACTTTGCTGGAGCTCTGCAGGATGAAGAAATTCTCATTTTTGCTGGTTCTCTAGCCAAAAGAACAGTGTAACGTGTAAGCCAAGAGCTCCCAGTGGCCATCTTAGCTTGTGTGACAATAAAGGAGAGAAGGGAGGAACACCTGATATCCTCTTAAAAATATGTGAAGCCAGCCGGGCTCGGTGGCTCAGCCTGTAATCCTGCGCCTGGGAGGCTGAGGTGAGTGGATTGCCTGAGCCTGCGGGTTCGAGACCCGCCTGGGCAAGCGAGACCTCATCTCTACAATAAATCAAAAAATTAGCCGGGCGTG
>CAUYQG010288473.1:0-23702 GCA_963574415.1 Tarsius wallacei | reverse complement strand
ACTTTGGGAGGCCGAGGTGAGTGGATTGCCTGAGCCTGCAGGCTCGAGACCCACCTGGGCAACTTGGCGAGACCTCGTCTCTACAATAAATCAAAAATTAGCCAGGCATGGCAGTGCGTGCCTGTAGTTCTGGCTACTTGGAAGGATGAGGCGGAAGGATCGCCAGAACCCAACAGATCTAGGCTGCGGTGGGCAGGAGTGTGCTGCTGCACTCCAGTCTGGGCAACAGAGTGAGCCTCCGACTCAAAAAAAAAAAAAAAAAAAAAAAAAAGGAGATGTTATCTATGTATTACTTTTCAAAGTTGAATTAAGTTATAGTAGCAATGTGTCGTATGACGTTTGCTTAACCATGCTTCCTCTATTTTCTTTGTCCTGTCTGTCACACGGTGACGCTAGCATTCATTTGATTAATGCCATCTTTTGATTCTTAAAATGTGTATTTTGTCACCCCTTATATATTGTTATTTAATCACGCTGAGAATTCAAAGAGACATGCAATACTAGTCCATTTCTAGCACCTCATAGAAGTTATTTAACCTAGCTTCAGTTTCCTCTGAATGTTAAACATAGTAGTAAGTACCTTCTTCACTAATTGTTGTAAGTATAAATGCTGCCTAACATGTAATAAAATGGTGGTTATTTTACTCTGCTCATGACTTTTCATCTACTTTGAATATCGCTACTGCTGCCGGGTCTGTACCCTTTTTTTCAGAGATGAAAATCTTATCCTCAAGATTTAGCTCAGATTATATGGCTAGTTTAATATCTCTTCTGAGCCCTATAAGACATAATTACTACTAAGTAGAATTTTGCACAGTAGTTATTTGTTTACCTTTTCCTTCTTTTCTGTTGGAATTCCTAAGTGCAGAAATAATGTCATCTTTAGCTTATTTCCTTATTCTGCATGTAATAAGTAGAATAAGTCAATGAGTGAATGAACAAAGAAATGATGAATTCACAGAATTAATAGAAAACAAGTTTTATGAAAATTAGTAGTAGTATATAATGGCAGTTTTTGAGGGAAAATCTAGTGTCCCTAAATTGTTCATTTCTAAATAGTGCTGTAGATTTTAAAGAGATAGTCAAATTCCTGGTGATCTTTCAGGTACAGGTAGTAGCAGTGGTTAGGGTTCAAATGCTAGATATTTTTTATAAGCAGTTTATACACTTTTCTCTCACTGGCTTAGAAATTTTGTGTATATGTAAAAACAGTATAAGCTGCCGTTATATTTCATAATATTAATGTAAAATTTAAAATATTCTTACTAACCAAAAAATAAACTCAACCAGTAAGCTATTAATGTGGACAATATCCGTTTCTATTTTCATTCTGTAGATTAATAAAAATGAAAAAATTCCTACTACAAGCAGGAACTTGATAGCAGCTGCAACATTAGTGGAGTATTTTGGACTTTGCACACTAAAGCAAATTTGTAATGCAATTTCAGTGCATTTGGGAACTATTTTTTACATACAATAAGGGTAGCTAAATAGATTATGGCATTATAGTATAAGAACACAGATATACTTGGAAGGCTGAGGCGGAAGGATCACCGGAGCCCAGCAGGTCGAGGCTGCGGTGGCCGGGAGCGGCCACTGCACTCCAGTCTGGGCGACAGAGTGAGACTCCAACTCAAAAAAAAAAAGAACACAGATATAAAAACATTTAGATCAAGGAATACAAAGTAAGTTTTAAGGTTGAAAAGCATGATGGCAAAACTTGACCTGTGGTTCTGTGCTATGGTTTAAAAGTCTAGTCAGTCAGCTGAAGCAATAATTTGTTGCAAGTGATTCATGCATATCATAATAAGGTCTTTGTTTTCTTGACCACTCTTCTAACAGGGTCCGTAAAAATATTTATAATTGTTGTCAAAAGAAAAAAATTTCACATATTTTATTTTGAAGGTTAAAAATACAGTTTGTTCTTGCTTTTAATGACATTGACATGTTTCACTAGGAGTCTAATGGCAGAAAACTTTTCTTGTGTATTTCAGTTCACAGTGTTTCTATTGAAAATTAATGAAAATAGCTTTTGGAAATCATTTATCTCCATGTTCATTCATTTATTAAATGTATCATATTTCATTGATTACAGTACTGATACTTTTCTATATTTTAAGATCTCTGAAATCAGGCTGCATTATAAATCAACAGCTTGTGATATTTCATATGTAGGATTTTTTTCCTGTTTAGTGGTACATAAAGTTATGCCTCTTACATGGATTGCTAATCAGGTTAAACAAGGATATAAGGCAATAACAAATGACCTAAAATCTTAACATGAGGGTGTTGAGGGTGGGGGCTCACTCATTCTATGTATGTCTAGTGTGGGTCAGCAGAAGAGCCCCTCTTCAGAGAAGCCAGTCAGCACTTCAGGCTGTTAGAGGGCTCCATCTAAACATTTTTGCCAGCAGCAGTGGGAGGGAAATGGAATGAATCACATACTGGTTTTTAAAGCTTCCTCCACCACTTCCCCTTAAAGAAACTCACTTCTGCTTAGTTTCAGTTACAAATGCAATTTAACCCATATAAACCTAATTTCAGAGGGGTCAGAGAAGAAGAGGAGGATTGGAATACTTGTGAATAGCAGTAATGATACATAGATTAAGTTTTAGATTGACTAAAGAATGGTGATCACCTGTATGGTAGATACAGTGTAGAACTGCAGATTCAGAAATGAATTGTACATATATACTGTACTGGGTCAAAAAGTAATAAGGTCATAGAAATTCAAAAGACAGAAAAGTTATTTCTGCCCATGGGCATGGTAGACATCAGTTGGGGTCAAGCTCATACTAGTAAGTACCATACAGTAAGAAAAAAGAAGGAAAAGTGGGTAGAGCACGGTTATGAATTAATGTTTAAAGGAATTCAGTTAAGTAGTTGAGTGTAGTCTATCTCAGGTACTTTTAAAGTAAAGATGCAGACGTAAATTGTGCTGTTAAACAGCTCACTGTCAGGGTTTCCAACCTCAGCACTATTGATATTTTGGGCCAGATAATTCTTTGTTGGGTGAGAG
This sequence comes from Tarsius wallacei, assembly GCA_963574415.1. NCBI lineage: Eukaryota > Metazoa > Chordata > Mammalia > Primates > Tarsiidae > Tarsius > Tarsius wallacei. The sequence continues at coordinate 20,683 of CAUYQG010288473.1, read as the reverse complement.
GATACCTGGGCATTGGAGGATGTTCAGCAACATCCTTGACCTACGTGATGCCTGTACCACCACCCAGTCTTAAGGATCAAAAATGGGGGACAAATTCACTCTTAGTTGAGAACCACAGGTCTAGATAGAGCTAGTTTGAACGGTTGAGAACCTGGATTAAGTAAATTTTGGGACCTGACTTAAAGTAGTCTCACAAGAAATGAAAGGAAAAAGATTGTTAACAGTTTTTAGAGTTGGAATCAACAGGACCTGATAAATGAATATAGGGAAAAGATGTGAGTCAGATATGACCATTAAAATCTGAATGGGAAGTGGTATCACCACAAACAGCTAGAGAACACAGGGAAGAGGATGCACAGCTAGGAGGAATAATGGTGAATTTAGTTGGTTATCCTGATTTTGAAATGGTAGTAGGATATCATGTGAAAATGCCTAGCAGATGTGGAGATACAGAAATGGAGCTTGGAAAAGAGGGCAGACTCAGAGGTTATATAGAGATTTGAAAATCCTCCCTTTGTGAGTCAAAGCCATGAGATGGGATAAGCCCTTTAGAAGAAAAGGCTTAGATGTAGCAGAGAGGAGAGGGTAGAGTGCTATACTTACTACTTTCCTTTGAGGAATAAAAGGGGGAGAGAAACCGAAAAGGTAAGGAGAGATCCTTGAAGTAGAAGTGAGCACAGAGTAGGTGCTCATGTCGCAAAATGTGAAGAGAACTTCAAGGAGCAGTGCCCAGTGTTGCAGAGATTACGAACCATGAATGAGATTGAAAAAAACCTTTGAATTTAAAAGAAAGGGATGAAACTATGCCAGGAACTTTAACACGCATGTCTTCTCTCAATTGTCAGAATGACCTTGTTATCATCCCTATTTTACAAATGGGAAAACTGGTGCAATTAATGTGGGGAGGTGTGGCCTTTCAAGAGAGCAGTTTTACTAGGCTTTGGAGCAAGGAGTGGAGAGAGAAAAAGGAGATTACCAGGGTCTAAAAAGTGTGTGTATATTTTCCCTCTTCCAGAAATGGTCTTTCAGTTTTGTCTGCATTGTAAATTACTCATCTTTCCATACATCTTTCATCTTTCTTTTGTATCCTGGCCTACCTCTGTTCCCTTAGCAATTTGTACACACCTTTTTAAATAACATTTACCAATTTTAGTAGATTTACTTGGTGTTCTTGTTTGCTGTGTTTTCAAGGCCAGGCCCTGTGACTTAATCATCTTTGTCATTCCAGAAGAGTACCTAGCATGTATTAGATCAGTCTTTTTCAACTCTAGCTACACTTTAGAATCAGCGGGAGAGTTTATAAGCAAACATGGATGCATAGGCTCCATTCATGTATGAGGCCAGGAGTATTTGTACTTTTTTGTAAAAAAAGAAAGCAAGCTTCCCAGATGCAGCCAGGTTTGAATTTTACTGTATTAGGGGCTCAATAAATGTTGACGAAAGGATGAGAAGTGGAGACAGTAAGTACAATTTATTCTTCAAAAAAAATTGGTAGTAAAACAGAAGAGGAAGAGGTATTACTACTTTGTTTTTTCCTATTTCATTTTAAGAATAATTTTTTTGGCCGGGCTCGGTGGCTCAGCCTGTAATCCCGTGCTTTGAGAGGCCGAAGTGAGTGAATTGCCTGAGCCCGCGGGTTCGAGACCCACCTGGGCAACTTGCCGAGACCTCATCTCTACAATAAATCAAAAAAATTAGCTGGGTGTTGTAGTGTGCGCCTGTAGTTCCAGCTACTTGGAAGGCTGAGGCGGATAGATCGCCAGAGCCCAGCAGGTGGAGGCTGCAGTAGCCGGGAGCGGCCACTGCACTCCAGTCTGAGTGACAGAGTGAGACTCCAACTAAAAAACAAAACAAAACAAAAACAAGAATAATTTTTTTTAAGATATAGAAAAATTTAGGAGTGTTTATGGGCTGAGAGAAATGATTGAGAAGGGAGAAGGAAATTGAAAATGTAAAGTAAAGAGTAGTTTCTATAACCTTTTCTTTTTCTGTTAATGATAATGCCTACTTTGGATATATGGGTTTCTTCATGTTTTATATAAATGATAAAAAATATTTGAGGCAGAATCAATGTTTAATTCAATAGATGACCTAGTTTTAGGTTAAGTGCTATGGGCCCTGTTTTTAATTACCATTCAAAATGATAATTTTAAAGGAAAAAAAGTTTAAAGAAAGCGTATTAAAACAAATTATTAGTCTTAAATATTCTCATATTAAATTAGCTCATAACACAGACATGCAGTAGTGATCACTTGCTCATAAACTATTTAAAAATAAAGTTCAAAAAAGTTTTTTTCTCTTCTGACTCTCAACAAGGCGTAGGCAGTTTTAATGGCTGTAGAAAGCAACTTCAAATAATTCTTGAGGTTGAAGTGGAAAAAGGCATAATAGTTCCTTTAACTTTACTACCAGTCTCTAAGGCAGTGACCCTTTTTGGTGTCACCTTCCTTGATAGTCAAGTAAAACCTCTGATTTTCTTGATATGACTACACCCCTCACGTTTTGCATACACAGTCTCTTATAGGGTATGGGTGCAATATCTGGTCACCCATGAGAATCACCTGGAGAGATTTTCTAAAATACAGATTTCTGGGTTTCCAGTCTCTGAAGTTTGATTCAGTAGGTCTGGAATGGATGTACTGAAGGTGGGAATCTGTATTTTTTCTTTTTCTTTTTTTTTTGTGTTACTCACTTGTCTATTCAACAACTTAGAGTAAAATAAGAGAATGCAATCATTTCTTCGAACTAAGTACAAATGTCATATACACTTAGTAAATCAAGCAGCTCAAATGGTAACGAGAAAGATATAACTGACTTAAAATTAAAAAGCAATTTTTTTTAAGTAAAAAACAAAATCACTAGCAAGTAGTTAAATTCATTACACAGTAGTTTGGTTTTTTTTATATATATTCATCTTGCTGTACAAACGACTTGCTACATATTTGCTTAGCATATGAAGTAGGATAAGAAACATATACTTCCAACAAACTTTCTTCTAAACAATTTATTAACAACAAAGTTAACATTTAAAATTCTTCCAAACAGCAGGGCACAGTAGCTCACATCTGTAAATCCCAGTACTTTGGGAGACTGAGGCTAGAGGATTTCCTGAGCCCAGGAGTTCGAGATCAGCCTGGTCGACATAGCAAGACCTTGTCTATACAATAAATCAAAAATTCATGGTTTGAATTTTGCTTGAAATATGATAAGTCATTTTTTTCTGTGGAGCTGTCAATTCCTTCATTTACAAAATGAGATAGTTGTTGGCTTAATCAAAAAACTGTTGGATTATTCATCAACTCCTCTAAGTATCTATCTATCTATCTCCTCTAAGTATCTATCTGTCTATCTATCTATCTATCTATCTTCATTTTATTTCTAATGTTTCTGAAAATAAATTTACCATAAACCTGAAGCAGTTTCTTCTGAAATGGCTTTTTGTTTTTACGTTTTGGTATTTAATTTTAAAAGCAATAATGCAATGTTGAAAGGTTTTAATGTCATCACTGTTAGTATAGAGGACATACTATTGCACAGCATGTTACCATTTTTCCTAATAGGTTTCCTTTCTGTTTTATTTCAAAGATGTGTAGTACAAGTCAGGATTAGGAATCTGTGCTTTTTACAAATTTTCCAGTTGACTTTGATAGGCATCCATATTGGGGAAATTATCTACCCTGATGTCTCCTTCCTCAGTCATGGAGCTAATAGCTATGTGGCATGCTGTTCACCATGTGGAAATTATAGGGATTGCCCTTAGGGTTCTCAGATAAAACACAGATGCCTGGGTAAATCTGAATTTTAGATAAGCAGTGAATTATTTTTAGTATAGTTATTTCCTATGTAGTATCCTTTTGGGCTGCTGGAGATTGCAAGGTTACTTCTAAATTTAATGGTTCCAGATGACTGTGGGTTTTTTGTTTGTTTGTTTTTCCTGATTTCTCTTTTTTTTCTTTCTTTCAAAAGTCTTAGGGGTTCAAATAGATGGCTGTTTTTTTTGTGGTATATATGTATGTGTGTGTGCTACCATGTACATGCATTGTCTGCTTTTGATAAGTTTGTCTTTTTTTTTTTAGTTGCTCAGGGTTTAAATTTTTTCAAATTTTTGTCGTTTTACTACTGAACTTATAGATGCCTTGGCTGCTTTGATGAGGACTGCATTTCCTGTTAAGGAATCAGTGTTTTATTCAGACAGTTTTAAAATTTCCTAGAACTAAAGTTTTACCTTAGTGTTTGAAGAATTGTACTAAATATCCAGCAAAGGCACTAGAAAAATCTGGCGAATTCATGGACACAGGACGTTGAAGTAACATTAATTTTGCCAACTATTTTTATAAATTGTGGTAGCAATTGATTAACAACCCACAATAAACTTTCCCAGCCTGTTATACCCTTATGCTGTAGCTGGTAGTCATAAAACTGAAGTGTCACCGCCAGTTGCTTTTGGCTTCTTAATGGTAAGTAAACACATCCTGAAGAGGCAACATAGGCTGAGGCATTTTACCATAGAGTTTGCCTTTGCTTGAGAAAGGCATTCTGTACCATTAACATGAAGCATGACAGAAAAAGCCTGCAAGGCACAAAGATACATGTGGAGCTTATGTTTATTCAGCCCTCTTTCCCTTTGTTCTCTTTTCCTGATGGAGTTTTCAATCTTACTCAGCAGGGTGGGTATAAGATTATACGTTTCCAAATTCCATATTCCGGGTGTTGCACTGATTACTGTTTCTGAGGGATATCCCAAGGCCAAGAGCAGCAATTCAAAAACCTTCTTATGTATGTCTGGTTCATCAGTGTATGCCATAATAATACTAAGACTTTTGATCACAGCTTCTCATACCAAATATGCCTTATCTTCCACTTACATCTGTAGCATGACTGAAAGAGTCAAGGAGATAGGAACTTCTTTAGGAAAGTAAGGCACCACTGAGCCACAGGAGTTAGCCACATGCAGCGCCCTTTCTAGATTTTGTAACTTCCATCACTGTGACAATGTGTCTTCCCTTCACTGTATTAAAAGTTCAATTTCTGCACATGTTGCTCTGGCACGTGCAAGTGCCATATGACCAATTAGTGTTATTTGCCATTGCTGGTCATCTGGCCTCTTGATCAAATTGGAAAGAATGTGGAAAAGCTGATTCCTCTTTTTAGGCTCAGGATGTAGGCATGTCCACACAATGTGAGGGCATTGGCACCTCCCTTTGCCAGCCACATGACAGAACACTGTGTGGCCGGTAGCATCCCAGCATTTAACATAAGGCTTTTTTCACGGTCTGTAGTCTGAGACAGCCTCTGATCCTAAATGACTATCTGCTAACATTTGACTAAAAGAAAGTAGTGGTTGGTGGAAAGCAGGAGGCAATTTCCTATAGGGTTTATCAAAATGAACTGTGTTTTTATTTGATGGAGAAAATAGCATTCTTTCCTTTCTCTCCTAGGGAAAGAATTTGGGGTATTCTTTTTAAGAATAGTGGATTCAGTGTCATCTGATATTAAAAGATGAATATCCTTGTTTTTTTTTTTCCTTGCCTGAACTATTACAAATGAATTCTGTTCACTTTCTTCATAGTCTTGTGGGGATTCCAAAGGAGGTTGAACAGCCACAAACTACTAGTATGGCAAAGTGTCCATTTTTGAGGAAGGCCGTTTCAGGTTTTTAATTTGCCCCATCAAAGACCATTTCTTACTATTTAATAAACTAATTTTACCTAATTTGTGTACTAGCAAGGACTTCTCTGTAGTCTGAGGGGTAGAGAAGAGTGAAAGAAGATTGCCAAAAATTGGTGTCAGAGCTTCTAATTAATATTCTTCCACTCCACTTGGTCACATCCTCAAAATCTTTCCTAGTTACTTGATCACTTCCAAAGTGTCAGTAGATTTGCAGTAAATTGGAGATTTTGAAATATTTATGTTATCCAGTAACTAAAAATTCTCAGCATTATTTTCATCTGAGATATTGATGTAAGCTGTAGTTATTCGTCAATAAACATTCTTAGAAGTTTGGAACTCTTTTGTCAAGATGTTTGATTGGCTCCTGAATTTCATTATTATAAAGGAACTTTGTTTTCTGCAGCCTTTGTCAGGTTGGCTCAGGTCCTTCCCTTTTAAAATTGTTGTAGCCAGGCTCGGTGGCTCAGCCTGTAATCCCACGCTTTGGGAGACTGAGGTGAGTGGATTGCCTGAGCCCGCAGGTTTGAGACCCACCTAGGCAACTTGGCGAGACCTCATCTCTACAATAAATCAAAAAATTAGCCGGGCGTGGTAGCACGCACCTGTAGTTCCAGCTACTTGGAAGGCTGAGGCAGAAGGATCACCGGAGCCCAGCAGGTCGAGGCTGTGGTGGCCGCGAGCGGCCACTGCACTCCAGACTGGGTGACAAAGTGAGACTCCAACTCACAAAAAATAAAAAATAAAAATAAAAATGTTGTAGGTATAAGTGCCAGCTTTTCCTCTCCTCCCTTCAGATCCATTGGAGAATAGGAGCCCAGATTATCATACTTATAAATTTATGCTTGAAATAAAAATAGGATGATCTATGAAGAATCTCATGTATGTCAGTTTATTTGCTTGCCTAAAATATATTTTAAGAGCTGAATTCCCTGCTTCCTAGTTCCCGATTACATAGCTTAAATTCGAGTTTCTTGGGTGACATCTTGTTTTTTTGTTTTTTGGGGGTTTTTTTGAGTTGGGATCTCACTCTGTCACCCAGACTGGAGTGCAGTGGCACGCTCCTGGCCACCGCAGCCTCGACCTGCTGGGATCCGGTGATCCTTCCATCTCAGCTTTCCAAGTAGCTGGAACTACAGATGCACGCTACCATGCCCGGCTAATTTTTTGATATATTGTAGAGATGAGGTCTCGCCAAGTTGCCCAGGCAGGTCTCAAACCCGCGGGCTCAGGCAATCCACTCACCTTAGCCTCCCAAAGCGTGGGATTACAGGCTGAGCCACCGAGCCCGGCTGACATCTGTTTTAATTGCCTCCTCTTCACTCTGTTGATGAGGGAGGGATTCTTGCCCCCTAGGATTGTGGAGTCGACTGAACACGTAACACCTGATACCGGACAGATGAGATTGACAGCAGTTTATTAAACATACTCAGCGGCCTGGGAGATGGAGACACAGCACATTTTGCAGGCCTACAAGAGGGTTGCACTTGGGAACAGAGTGAGAAGCAGGGAGGCAAACTTATAGTATTAAGAGGGTGGAGTGATCCCTGGCTCTCTGGGAGGATGTGGTTGACTGATAATTCCAAGGGCTGGCAGGGAACTGCAACTTGCTACTCAGGGATAAGCAGGAACTGTGCCTGTACCCCATGATAAAGGATTGTTTGGCTAGGGGACCTTATCTGTGGGAGCAGATGAGGAGGAGAACTTGCCTTTAGGCCATTCAAGGCCCTCCTGGTTTTCCCCAAGTGTTAAGGCACACATAATATTGGACCTTAATTTCAGACCTTATACCACAGGTTTCAGTAATACTAGCCCATTGACAAAAGTGTTTGCTAATGATTGCTGTACTAAGTAATACACTAAGAAGTTTTTAATATAATTTGATCTTAGAGTTTTACTTTTTGCATGACGTTTCCTTCTGATTATTTGCAGAGTTAAGATATTCTGCTGTGTTCGGTTTTCAACAGTAGGTAAAAGATGGTCATGTCATATATGTGAAGTGGGATGGGGTCAGGAAAGACAAGTTCTTGTTAGAGAGACTGAATGGAGTGGTAAGGCTCCAGTACTGTGTGTATGTGGCATGAGAAGAAGTAGAGAGGTTATTGAAGCTAGAAAGTGGCAGAAAGAGTACAAAGGTAATAGTGTGCCAGGCATATTTCTAACTATGCTTTTTCTAAGTATCTCATTTACTTTGAGGAAACTGAATTCCGTTTGCCTAAGGTCATACAGGTAGTAGACAGCAAAGCTGTAGTCTGAATCCCTGCTTAGAACAGTTGTATTTTACATCTTTAGAAGAGACTTATATATCATGCTAAGGACTTTGGACTTAATCTTATTGGCAGTGGGGAGCCTCTGGATGGTTTTAGGCAGATTAAAAAAAAAAATCAGAAGCCGGGCTCAGTGGCTCAGCCTGTAATCCCGTGCTTTGGGAGGCTGAGGTGAGTGGATTGCCCGAGCCTGCAGGTTCAAGACCTGCCTGGGCAACTTGGTGAGACCTCATTTCTACAATAAATCAAAAAATTAGCCGGGCATGGTAGCATGCGCCTGTAGTTCCAGCTACCTGGAAGGCTGAGGCGGAAGGATCGCCGGAGCCCAGCAGGTTGAGGCTGTGGTGGCCGGGAGCGGCCACTGCACTCCAGTCTGGGCGACAGAGGTGAGACTCCAACTCAAAAAAAAAAAAAAAAAAATCAGAATTTGTATTGAAAAATATCAGTCTGGTGGCAAGATGGAAAATGACTTTGTAGAAGGATGAGACCAGAGACTGGGCAGCTTTGTAACAATCTGGGAACAAAGCGTCTAGGTCTGAATCAAAGAAAAGGGGATTGAATTTGGGCAGGAAACAGGCATTCATGCATCATGTGACTGACTGGGAGAGAGGAAAGAGTGCGGAATGATTTCTGGTAGTGACGATAATTTTATCAAGAATAGAAGGGACTCGGTCTGGGTAAGACAGCTCAAGGTGTCTTTGATGGAGATTTCTGGTAGATTAATTACAGTTAGAAAAATGGATCTTTATCTTGAGAGAAGTTGTGATAGGAGGTATATAGATTTGAGAGTTATTGGGTGGTGATGGTAAAAACAATGGAAGTGGATAACTCAACCCAGAGATTTCTTTTTTCCCAACCTGTCTTCTGAATCGTATTGCGCTGGATTAAAGGAAGCTAGGTAAAAAGGCCAGGAAATCCTCTGAAAACTTCATTCAAATCTTAATTCTGGATCTCTGTTTTCTTTTTCATAAATTAGGAGTAATACCAAGCCAGGTGTGGTAGCTAATGCCTGTAATCTTAGCACTTTGGGAGGCTGGGGCAAGAGGATTGCCTTAACTCAGGGGTCCGAGACCAGCCTGAGCAACTTGGCGAGACCTTGTCTCTACAATAAACCAAAAAAGTAGCTGGGCGTGGTGGCGCATGCCTGTGGTTCCAGCTACTTAGAAGGCTGAGACTGAAGGATCACCTGAGCCCAGCAGGTCAAGGCTGCAGTGTCCATGAGTCTGCCACTGCTCTCCAACCAGGTTGACAGAGTGAGTCTCTGACTCAAAAAAAAAAAAAAAGAGTAATATCAACTATCAAAAAATAATTTATCTAGCTAGGCCAGAGGTTGAAAAAGTTAAGAAGTAACAATACATGTTACCTACTTTAGTTTGGTTTTTTAAAAATTGAGGTTTATAGAAGTTAAAAAAATTAAAAGTTGGGTACGGATAATTCTGTGCAGATAAAATCCCAGATCTTGACTGCATACTTCCACCATACAGCTAGGAATCTGGCTTTTTCTTCTGTGTTGCCATCACTGGTATTTGAGGTGGGCAGGGTCCAATAGACGGGGAAGGGATGATATCCAGAGTGAGGAGAAAGTATGTCGGTGTATAGGAAGTGAACGCACTGCAAACAACACAGAAATACATGGGCATAAACTGCCCTTGAAACAGTATAGGACATAGAGAAACTTACATGTCATCTGAAATGTCTATATTCCAGTACTATTTCTAAGAGTTTTGGAGCTATGCTTATGCAAATATACTTCTTATTTGCTACATTGCTGCTAGTAATAATAGCTAATAATATTTATTTACCCAATGCTACATAGCCAGTGAGTAGTAGAGGTGAAAATCCAACCTGATCAGTCTGGCTCCAGAGACCTTGCATTAAGCCAGGAGTGTCCAACCTTTTGGTTGCTCTGGGCTACATTGAGTAAAAAGGAGTTGTTTTGGGCCTCAAATAACTTATATAATATAGTGTATATACATAATAAGACTCTTTTTTATATTTTTAATAAAGTATAGAAAAATGAGAACAGTAAAAAACTAGTGGAACTCTCTCCTCTCTTGTTCAACATTGTGTTGGAAGTCCTAGCTAGAGCAATTAGACAAGAGAAGGAGATTAGGGGTAGCCAGATAGGAAAAGAGGAAGTCAAGTTATCCCTCTTTGCTGATGGTATGATCCTATATCTAAAAAAATCCAAGAGAATCTGTCAAAAACCAGCTTGCACTGATAAAGGACTTTGGCAAAGTCTTGGGGTACAAAATACATGTGCAAAAGACAGTCACATTCTTATACACCACCAACAAGCAGGTGGAGAACCAAATAAAAAGCACAATCCCATTCACAGTAGCCACACAAAAAAAGAAATACCTCGGCATTTTCCTAACCAGAGAAGTGGAAAACCTTTACAATGAGAACTACAAAACACTGCTCAAAGAAATCCAAGAAGACACAAATAGAAAAATATTCCATTCTCATGGATAGGAAGAATCAACATTGTTAAGATGTCCATCCTACCCAAGGCGATCCACAGATTTAACGCAATACCCATTAAATTACCAACATCATTCTTCTTAGACCTAGAAATGATGATACGGAAATGCATATGGAAATGTAAACAACCACGAATAGCCAAAACAATTCTTAGCAAAAGAAACTAAGCAGGAAGTATCACATTTGTAGACTTCAAACTTTACTATAAGGCTACAATAACCAAAACAACTTGATATTGGTACAAGAACAATCATACGGACCAATGGAACAGGATAGAGATTCCGGAAGCAAAAGCCTCAATTTCTCAACCAACTTATCTTTGACAAAGCCTCCAACAACAACCACTGGGGAGAGGAGAACCTATTCAGTAAATGGTGCTGGGAAAACTGGCTGATCATATGCAAAAGATTGAAACAGGACACCTATCTATCACTATCACCATACACAAAAATTACCTCTAAATGGATCAAAGACGTAAATGTAAAACCTCAATCCTAGAAAATGCAGGAGACACCCTTATGGTAATTGGAACTGGCAACCAATTCCTGATCAAAACCCCAAATACCCATGCTGTAAGAGATAAGATAGACTAGTGGGGCCTCACCAAACTAACAAGCTTCTGCAAAGCAAAAGAAACCATCAAGAGAGTGCGGAGACAGCCCACAGACTGGGATAAATTATTTGCCAACTGTATATCTGATAAAGACCTAACATCTAGATCTACAAGGATCTCAAACACGCCAAAAGGAAAAAAACAGACCCATTAAAAAGTGGACAAAAGACATTACTAGACACTTCTCAAAAGAAGATATACGGGTGGCCAACAGACACATGAAAAAGTGCTCAGCCTCACTCATCAGAGAAATGCAAATCAAAACCACATTGAGATACCACCTAACCCTAGTAAGAATGGCCACCATTAATAAAACAAACAACAGATGCTGGCGAGGATGTGGAGAAAAAGGAATGCTTTTACACTGCTGGTGGGAATGCAAACTAGTGCAACCTCTTTGGAAGACAGTGTGGTGATTTCTGAACGAACTAGAAATTGACCTTCCATATGACCCAGCAATTCCCCTATTGGGAATATACCTGGAGGAACTCAAATCATTCTACACAAAAGATTCCGGTACACGCATGTTTGTTGCAGCTCTATTTACAATAGCAAAAACATGGAACCAACCATGCTGCTCCTCGAAGGTGGACTGGTTAAAAAAAAAATTTTTTTTTTAAATGTGGTACATATGCACAATGGAATATTTTGCAACCATAAAGAAGGACAAACTTAATGGACTTTGCAGCAACTTGGATGGATTTAGAATCGATCATAACTCAGTGATCTGTCACAGAAACAAAGACCAAAGTACCATATTTTCTCACTCAAAAGTGAACCTTGAACAATTATAATACTCTAAGGATTGGCAGTTTCAGGAGGGGGGATGGGATTGTAATTGAGGGAAACTGCAAGGGGAGGGGCACACTCATCAGCAAGTGTACCTGCATAATGAACATTTGTATACCTAACTCTGAATTGCACCCCACATCTCTAAAATAAAAAATTTAAAAGTTTAAGGAAAAAAAAAACTAGTGGGAAATTTGACCTTGTTTTTGTGGAACTAATCTACCAGTGTCTGGTTCAGGGGCAGTGGTTGCAATTCTTAGTGAGTTCTCAAGGTGCTCATCAGAAATGTTTGTTCAAATTTTGCTCTTCGTGTGCTTCTTAATTAAAGACTGCTGCTCACAAATGTGTGTGCTTCCAAATAGCAGTATCATGAATAAGGCATGATTGCAAACTTCAAAAATGAAACTACGCATGAGTCACAAAAAAAATGAACACTAAAAAATACATGATGTTAAAAGATTTTGTGGGGCCACGTTATTAGCTGTCCTGGGCTGCATGTATCCCTTGGGCCATGGATTGGACTTGTCTGCCTACACTAAATCATTATAGTATGCTGCTGCTTTATATTTGCATAAGTTTTTGTGGTTTTGAATGTAGGTTATTTGAATTTTAACAGTCTACCTACAGAATTGCGTTAGTGATAATTTTCAGAATGTTCATTTCATTGAAATACTACATTCCCTGACCATTCTAAATAAGTGGCAGTTTATGTGTTTATGTCTTTAATAATCAGTAACTACGAAATGCAGAGTATAGGGCAGAGATGACAGGAATTCTGCTTGAAGGGAGATTAAATGTTTATTTATTCAACAAACATTTGAGAGTTTGCTTTTGCCAAGCACCATTCTCAGCACTCAGATATGGCAGTATAAAGGTAGTTTGTCCCTCTGTGATTTTTTACCCAGACTAAGTTAGTGCTAAACTTTGAGAATTTTAAAAGCAGAGGGGCTGGAAAGTTAGCCAGTTTTTTTTTTTTTAATTTTTATTTTAAGTTAAATATGTTTGATCATAGATGAAGTTTCAAAAAAAGCATTCGTTTATCTCATTATTATAAAGTCTAAACTAGAACAGTTGTTTTTGATTTTTCAAGAGCATGAGTTAGTCCAAATATTCGTAAACAAACAAAAGTGGCAGATATTTTATTCATTAGAACTCAAGTAATTAGAATCCTCTATTTAACTCACAATTACTGAACTTGATTTTAAGGAGGTGGTGACTCATTGTGAACTTCAGCAATGTCTTCAGAATTTTTGTGTGTAGAAGTGAGTTATTCATTACTTCCAGAGGTAACCACTGGAAGTCACATTCTTACAATGGCTACCTGAATTTAAGTTCTTGGATACTTTTCAGAAGGAAAAATTTGGAATTTACTAAGCTGTATGACATGTGTTTTTTATATCCCTGACGGAAATAACTTACATTAAAACAAATAGGGCTGCATAAATAAGATCCTTTTTTTGTACAGTGGGGAAAAGAAATATACTTTAACAAATAGTACTAGAATGTTTTAAATACAAAGAGCAAAACTTATAAGTTAGAAAAAATATAGGAGAAGCCCCAGAATCCCAAAGTGGAGGAGGAATTTTTCCCCCGTCTTTAAATACTTCAGTATGTTTGGGGCATTCTCTTATATAACTGCAGTACAATTGTCAAACTTGAGAAATTAAACATTGATACAATACTGTTATCTATAAACACTATTCAAGTTTTACCAATTTTCACTCTAATCACTAATGCCCTTTTTTCTCCTGGTCCAGGATCCAAACCAGAATCATACTGAATTTTGTTTCAATGACTTTAGTCTTTAGTCTGAAACAGTTTCTCATCATTGTTTATCTTTCATGACCTTAACTTTTTTGAAGAATAGAGTCTGGTTATTTTGTAGACTGCCCCTCAAATTTGGTTTTTTTGATGCTTTCTCATAATTAGGTGCAGCCTATGAGTTTTTGGCAGGGGTATAACAGAAGTGATATTGTGTTTTCAGTGTATCTTCTCAAGAGATACTGATGTCGGGTTTTCTTATTACTATTACTATTTGACCATTTGATAAAGGTGGTGTGTGGCAAGTTTCCTCAATGTAAAATTTATCCTATTATCTTTAGTAATTAAGTCTCACATAGATACTTACAAACCATGTAAATATCCTGTTGTTGTTTTATAATTTTGCCCACTAATTTTAGCATTCATTGATTTTTGCCTACAAGAATTACTTGGTGGTCACCCAAAGTGATTTTCTAATCAGTAATCCCTTGTACATTTATTCATCGAAATTGTATAGTGAGCTTTTTATTTTCCCTCATTGTGTTCATTTATTTCTTTATGCAAGTATGGACTCATAGATTCTGATTCTATTTTATGGGTTACCTACCATTCATTACTATCATTATGTAATTTGTTACTTGAATTGTAGAGGTTTTTTTTAACAAAAAAAAAAAAAAGCCCATTAAAAAAAAAAGTATATAGAGTTTGACAGTGAATAATACTTTTGTGTTGTCTCAGACAGATGATGGGCAGAAATTATTATTCTCAGGGCTCATGCATACTTATATTTTGGATATTGTTTGGATATTGAACATGCCACTTTTATCTTCTGTATAGGTAACTTTATAGTTACTTGTAATATGTGTTCTACAAGAAGCACAACAGAATGGAACTTTTCTAATGTTATCTTTGTGTATATTTTATACAAAATAATGTTTAGAACCCAGAGAAAGAAAAGAAAAAAAATATAGTTCTTCCAGCTTTTAGCTTAGGTATTAATACTTGAAACTCTAATAAGTTAACTTTTAAAACTACTCTGTGCTTCTTGATGTGATTGTTGTGAGGTATGACTGTCAGCTGCCAGTAACTTTAATATGGAGGAACAGAGTTAATCCCCCACCTAGCCATCCCTTCTCAGCAAAACAATCCTCCCATCCAGAATTACACTTTGGAAATACAATAAAAGTAATAACTCTTGTTTCTGACTCCAGTTTGACCAGAAGAGACTTTGAGGACTATCATGTGGTGGGAGATGGTGAAAAGTAAAAAAAATTTAGCAGGGCTAGGAATGTATCTGATAATTCACTGGTCTTCAAAAAAAAACACTATAATTCCCAAGGGTAAATACAATGTATATGCTTTCGTGTGTGTTAGTTAAACTTTAGGGAATATGTTTTTAATTATTTCAGAAATTCTTTCTACTCCTGAGAATTCTTGTTAATGTGTATAACCTTTTTTCTTTATTGGATTGAGAAGTGAGGTAGAATAAATCATTTTAAAAACTAAAGAAGTCAGCTAGGAGGAATGTTGAGTCTATAGCAATGCATAGAAAATACCCAGATGGTTGAACAGTAACTTCTTTGGAAGACAGTCAAACCTTTACTGTGAGAGACGCACTTGCTTTTGTCTAATGCCTGAGAAATCCAAAGGTCAGATTCTTATTTTTTATGAAATTTACAAAAACAAGATTAAAATATTTCAGGTGTAGCTGATATAATTAAAGTTGTGTTTGGGGTACTCACTCAGTCTCCTTGCTTGACCTTCCACCCTTGGTGGTACTCCTTTTGACCCCTGTTCACTTTAGATATTGTGGAAGTCTGTTAACACCATTTGGTTATTGCATATGTTTAATGCAATAGCAAGTACAAGTAAGTGGGATTAAAAATATGTATAGCTCAAAACCCAAAATAGTACTGATTAAAATTCTAAAGGGTATATGTCTTTTTTTGGAAAGAACTAACATTTTTAAAACTCAACTAGTAAAATTCATCGCAAGATATACTATATATACTGCTTGCTGCTTTCGTTATTTTAATTTTGCCTGCTTTATAGGTAGTGTATAAGTAATTAAGAATGTTAAAAACAGTTACCTTAGAATTCTAAATGTTTCAAAAGTATTTGATTACACTTACTAACATGTTATCACTATTTCATTTCTTGCCTGTGTTAGTGATCAAGACTTTTGTTTAAATGCTTTCTAATAACTTGTTAGCTCCGTAGTAGTGGGATGGAGGGAGAAGGGAAAGAAGGAAATGAAGACATTTAGTAACCATAATAGGCTTCAATGTTTAGCGTGCACAGTCCTCCATACCCTACTCCATCCCACCTTTTAAAAATTAATTATTATTTAGGTTTGCCTTTTAATTTTGATAGTGCTTTAAATATTTTAGAAGAAAAATAATTTTAAAAACAAAAAATAACTTTATTCCTTTAATTAACATATAGTAACGGTACATCTCTTTTTCTTATAACTTTTAACATGTATAGATCAATGTAACCACTACCAAAATCTAAATGTAATATAGTTGTCACCCCCAAAAAACTCATTTTTTTTCGTTTCCCTCATTTTTCCTTTTGTAGTCACACTTTTCCCCATCCCACCCCTCACCCCCTGGCAACCATTAATCTGTTCTTCATTGCTATAATACTGTTTATTTGAGAAAGTCATATAAATGGAATCCTGTACTATTACTGTGTAACCTTTTGAGATTGGTTTAGTTCATTCAGCATAATGTTTTTTGAGATTCATTCAAGTTGCATATATTAATAGTCTGTTTCTTTTCATTGCTGAGTAGTATTTCATTGTCAGTGTTGCATTTGTCCATTCTCCTATTTGTAGACATTTGGATTGTAGATTGTTTCCCGTTTTGAGCATTTATGGTAAGTTTTTATGTGAACATAACTGCGTTTCTATAGGGTAGCTACTTAGAAGTGGGATTGTTGTGTCATATGGTATATGCTTATCTTTATAAGAACTAGCTCAGTTTTCTATACTGGGTGTACAGTTTTACATTTTTACAGAAATGTATGAGAGTTCCAGTTCTGCATTCTCACCAGCACTTGGTGTTATCAGTCTTTTTTATTTTAGCCATTCTATTAAGTATGTAGTAATATTTCATTATTTCCGTATTCATTTCCCTAATGACTAGAAATAATGAACATCTTTTTGTGCACTTATCTGTCATGTATATCCTCTTTGGTAAGTGTCTATTCAAGTCTTTTGCTTACTATTTTCCACAGTAGTTGAGTCTTGAGGGTACTTCATATATTCTGGATACAAGTCCTTTGTTGAATATGCCAAAGTTATCTTCATTACATTCTTGAAACATAGAAAAATAATAATATAGAACATATCAGTTTTAGAGTTACCTTGTATGTGTGTATCCTGAGTCTGTACAATTTGGGGAAAATTGGCATCTTCTCAATGAGTCTTCTAAGCCATGAACATAGCACATCTCTCCATTTGTTTAGCTCTTTGATTTCGTTCATCAGTGTTTTGTGTAGTGAAGCATACTAATCCCACATATATTTAGTTAGATTTATACCTAGCTGTTTTATTTATTTATTTTTGATTCCTTGGAATTTTCATTGTAGACAATCAAGTTGTCTGCAAATAAAAAGTCTTATTTTTTTCTTTACAGTCTGCTTTTACTTATTTTTCTTATTTCATTGGCTGAAACTTCTAGTATCATGTTAAATAGGAATGACGAAATCAGTCATTCTTGTCTATTCCTGGTCTTAGGGGGAAAGCATTCAGTCTTTCAACTTTAAAGATGATGTTAGCTGCAAGCTTTTTCGGAGATGTCTTTGTCACGTTAGGAACATTCATTTTTTGCCTAGTTGGCTGAGAACTTTTATCAGGATTAGATGTTAAACATAGTCAAATTTTTCTGTGTCTGTTGAGATGATCATATAGTTTTTCTTTTTTAGTTGATCAAAATCATGAATTGCTGTTACTGATTTTCGAATATTGTAACAGCCCTGCATTTCCAGGATAAACCCCAGTTGGTTATGGTGTATTATCCTGTCAGTATATTGCTGGGTTCAATTTACTGATATTTTATTGAGGATTTTTACATCTTACATTCCTGAGAGATTTTGGTCTGAGTTGTGTTTTTTGTAATATTTTAGTCTGTTTTTAGTATAGGATACAGTAATGACTGTTCTCTTAAAATAAGTTGGAAGGTGTTCTCTCCACTTCTGTCTCTACTTCTGTTTTCTGGAATAATTTTTTTAGAATTGTATTATTTCCTCCTTAAATTTTTGGTATAAGAACATGAAGTTTTATTTGTTAAAAGGCTTTTAACTGCCAAATCAATTTATTTAATATATGTTGAACTATTCAGGTTACCTGTTCAGTGAACCTTGGGTTTTGTATCTTTCAAGGAATTTGTCCTTTTCATTTCAGTTTGCTATTGACATTTTAAATATCAGAAAAGGTTTGTATAAAGGCAGTTACTTGGTGATTACACTGTCACATTCTGCCATGCTCATCTTTTGGTGGGAGGATTTTACACATATAATATTTTGAGATTGAGAAGCAGCATTTTGTAATGAATAAAACTTTAGGTTCCAGAATCAGATGACAGTTACTTACCTTCCTCTGCTTCAGTTACCTCATGTAAAAAATGTGCATATAGGATGGTAACTACCTCATAGGGTTGTTGTGAAGAGTAAGTGACATACAGTACTTGGTAAAGCACTAATTTAAGTACCATTTTTATCATCTCTGTTGTCATGTATCAGTGGTATCTGACAAAAGTTGTGGGTTTTGCTTCAAGCTTGTTAGTGTTCCAGACTACAAAAGTTCCTTTTGTTTTAAATAGACATTTTCTAACCTTTTGAAGACCTTGTCATATATATGACCTCTGACTAGGAGCATCTTCAGTCTAACCATCTATACCTCTTTTCCACCTATCTGCCTTTCTCCTCTGAAAACTGTGTCTGTACTTAGATGCATGCACATGCACACATAACATATATACAAACAATCATAGCCATTTCCTTTTCTTTCCATTATTTCTGGTTTAGTGATAGTGCTGTCAAAGTGGGAAACAAAAATAAACCAAGGCTTTTGTTTTTGCCAATGATGGTCCCTTAATACTTAAATGTGCAAAAAAGATCACCTGGGAAAGTTGTTTAAATAATTTCCTGGGACCGGTCTCCAGAGATTCTGATTCAGTCATTTGGAATGGAACTGATGAATTTGCATTTTTGACAAGATTGCTGGTGCTTTTAGGACTCCTTGTTTAAGGACTGTACTTCCAGGAATATTACCTCAACTCATTCAAAGGTTACCATATAATGTGGTTAGAAAACTATTATAATATACTTCAGGTTCCTTCAGTAAACTGTAATGTTGAGCATGTCATTCAGATATATTTTCATTAGTGATTAATCTCCTTATCAACATAGCTTCAAATAGTCTATTAAAATAGGCCTGTCAGTACACCTGTTGCTATTTTATCTCTTACTTATTTGAACTAAAATTTCCTGAGATCTAGTCAGGTCTCACATTAAACCGCCTTTGAATTTAGACCTGACTTGTCTTTCTTTCTGGATTTTTCAGTAATTTGTGACTTTGTAGACGTATATGTCATCATTTTTCTTCATTGTACCTAATTGTGTCTTATTTCTTCATGCATTTAAAATTTTGTGATTGATTTTTTTTTCCATTTAGTTTAAAAGAAATAAAATTACTTGAAAGAAAATGTCTATCTATAGGCAGCTTTGAATTTCTAACTGCATTAAATTATATATCTTATCTACATTCTGCCTGTATATTGTGGTTATAGTAAATGGTTTCAACAGTAGTGAGCATACAGTGTTTCAGTGAAAAAGTGTCACTGTCTTTAAAAACTTAAGCCATTTTCTATAGAACTTTGAAATAGTATAGTTTTGTATGTTTTATGGTTATTTTAGCAGAGGTCTGTGCTATGGAATATTTATGTATTCATCTCTATTTTAGGTGCGTATAGCGGCAAAATTCATCATTCATGCCCCTCCTGGAGAATTTAATGAGGTGTTTAATGGTAAGTGTTTATAACACTAGGTTTGATAATTTAAAAAACTTTAAAAATTTTTTTAAGACAGCCACAATAACCAAAATAATTAACCTAAGGAGAATATGTAGAAAAATCTGTGTTTTCTAAACTACAATAAAAATGTATGTCAATCCAAATTTTGTAGTGGCTAGAATATAATGTATTATATGTATGATATAAGGTAATTCTGTTAGAGCAGGTTAATCCTTTAAAGTAAAAAAAATTTTATTCATATTATTGAGTAGAATATATCCTCATTCTGGGAAAGTAGAGTTTATTGGTAAATTGTTTTATTTAAGTAAAACTGTATGTACATATAATAGGTGTTTATTCAATAGAATGTTTAAATAATTTAAAAGACAATAAATTTTTTATATTGACTATATTTTTTGGAATTGTGAAATGCATTTTCATATTTCTTTTAAAGAAAAATCTATTAGATCAATATGAACAGCCAAAAAAAAGGGAGGGAGGAACATTTTCATCCTGCATAGAAGATGACTGTACATGTAAAAACAATTTGTTATTTAAATTGTTTTATGTAAATCCATTTCACAGTATGCCTTTCTTTAAACCTCTTTGGCAGACATTTTTATAATTATTCACACCCATAAATAAAATACTTACCATATGAAGACTGTAACAATAGCTGCTCTTTAGTAGTATAGAATAGCCAAGAAAATAGCCTATAGTGATCTCTTTATAAAACTTTTCTTAAGGGCTGGGCATGGTGGCTCATGCCTATAATCCCAAAACTTTGGGAGACTGAGGTGAGAGGATTGCCTGAGCTCACAGGTTCCAGGCCAGCCCGGGCAACTTGGCAAGACCTCATCTCTACAATGAATAAAAGAATTAGCTGGGTGTGGTGGCTTGTACCTGTAGTTCCAGCTACTTGGAAGGCTGAGGCGGAAGCATCACCTGAGCCCAGCAGGTCGAGGCTGCGGTGGCCGGGAGTGGCCACTGCACTCCAGTCTGGACCACTGAGTGAGACTCCAACTCAAAAAAAAAAAAACCAAAAAAACCCCTGTAAATATATGCACATCTAACACTACCATAAA
>CAUYQG010288470.1:0-45795 GCA_963574415.1 Tarsius wallacei | reverse complement strand
TTCCAAGTAGCCGGAATTACAGGCATGCGCTACCATGCCTGGCTGATTTTTTGATTTTTATTGTAGAGATGAGGTCTCGCCAAGTTGCCCAGGTGGGTCTCGAACCCGCGGGCTCAGGCAATCCACTCACCTCAGCCTCCCCAAGCGAGGGATTATAGGCTGAGCCACCGAGCCCGGCTGCTTAAAGTGTATTTTGCCGCATATTAAGATTGTGACTCCTGCTTTCTTTTGTTTTCTGTTTACTTAAAATTTTGTTTCCCATCCTCTTACTTTGAGTCTGTGAGTGTCCTTTCTGGTGAGATGAGTCTCTTACTGTAGCTCATGATATTTTATATAATTTGCCTTTCTGTGTCTTTTCAGTGACGCATTAGTCCGTTCACAGTCAGCCTAATTATTGAGATGTGAGAGTTTATCCCTGTCATGAGGTTCTTACAGAGTTTGTTGTGGCTGCTGTTTGTTTTTTTAATTTTTTTGTTGTCTTCTGTTTAATTTTTTGGTTGATTCACGTGTGTTTTCTATCTTTTTCCTGCATTCTTGTAAAGGGCATTGTTGTTCTTTTTTTCTTTCTTCTGTGTTTAATATTTTCTTAGGTGTTTCTTGTAGAGCTGGTCTGGAGGCAGTGTAAACTCTTAGGGATTGAATGTCTGGGAAGCATTTTGATTCTCCATCACTGATGGAACTTAGCTTAGCTAGGTAGGTAATTCTTAGTTTAAATGTTTTATCTTTGAGAACTTTGAAGATTGGTCTCTAAGCTTTTCTAGCCTGTAGTGTTTTTGTAGATAAGTCTACTGTTATTCTAATTGATCTTCCCTGATAGGTAGTCTGACCTTTCTCTCTTTCCGCCTTTAGGATTTTTTCTTTTATAACTACTATGTGCAGGTGAATTACTATGTTTCTGGGAGTTGATCTTCTCATTTGTTTTCTTGCAGGGGTTCTCTGTATCTCTTGTGTTTGAATGGTTGAGTCACTGATGAGAAGAGGGAAGTTTTTCCTGGATAATTTCATGGAATGCTTGTTCCAGGGTGATCTCTGTCTCTCTATCTGCCTCTGGGATTCCAGTTAATCTTAGGTTTGGCCTCTTGAAATAATTGCTTATCTCTTAGAGGTTTTTTTCTGTCATTTAAAGCCTCTTCTCTATGTTTTTAACCATTTGGGTAGGTCCACATTTTGGTCCTCAAGCTCCGAGATTCTTTCTTCTGCTTGGTTAATTCTGCTTTCCTTGCTTATCAGTTTGTTGTTTATTTCATTCACTGTATTCTTTATTACTGTTATCTCAATTATCAACTCCATTGTTTCTTCTTGTCTCTCCTCATTTCTATTTATTCTCTCTATTATTGTCTTGATATCTGGGTTTGTGGTTTGAGACCAGTCATTTTGAGGACTCTTCATTGTTTGACTTCCTGAGTCTGTATTCTCTGTGGTTGATTTCCCAGGGGGTCTGTGTGAAACTCATATTTTTCTTTTGGGTTTTCTTCATTTGTGTAAGTTTTCCTCCCCACACTTTCTTTTTTTTTTTTAAACCTCTTCTTTAATTCTATTGTTCAGTGATGGGGGGATGGCTTTTATTCTGTTTGCTCAATCTCCTATTCTTTCTTATGCAGATATTCTGATTTTGTTCAATTCTGAAGCTGGACTAGGGGTGGGGGCCTGTGTTTTTTTGCAGTTTTGAGATTTAATTGAGTGGAGAACTGTGATTCAGAAGCTATCTGCAGATTCCAGTATCCACTGATAGTTGTGTGGGTCCCCTGGAACCCATTTCACACTGCCTTACAAACTGTCTGTGCAGTGGGGGTATCTGTATGCTCCCTGAAAGCAAAATGAGATTTAAAAAGGGGAAAAGAATAGAAAAAGAAAAGAGGAAGATGAAAGGAAGTTTGAAAGAGAGAAGAAGGAAAACAGGTGTACCAACTAATGAATAAACAGAGACAAATAAATACAGAAAAAACAAAAAAGATGAAAACACACAGACAATTATACAAACAAAACAAGCAAACCCCCCCTCGTTAATATACTCTCCCTAAAAAATACCCATACAGAAACAGAAAATCTAAAAAAAAATTAAAATAACAGAAATAAAGCAAGTATCAAAATGTAAACAAAAATAGAAAGAAAGAGAGTGAAAAAAGCTAAAACTAAAATAAAAACAAACAAGAAAAAAAAACTCTGGCAGTTTCTTTGAGTCCATGTTTCCTTTCAGGCCTCCACCTTAGGGAGTGGCTCTGGTCTCCAGTCCCTCCCCTCTGCTCTCAGTGCAGGCTGATAGGGTTGCTCTCAGCGTGGGTCAGATGCCCCATGGACCACTGTGAGAAGAGGATGGATCAGATCCTGACTCACCCTACTCACTGCTGCTGCTGTCAAGTCTCCCACTTGATCTGACATGTCTGTCACAGCATCATTTTTTATATCTGAAAATGGCTTCATTGCATATAGATATATTATAATTTTTATTTAACTATTATATAATATTAGTAAGTTGCTTTCTCTTCTTTTTTAATATTATAAACATGCTGAAAAGAGGACCTTGAAATGAATATGTTTTCTTAATGATAAAAACCTAGAAGCAGATTTTCTAGGTTATTGTGCATGTATATTTTTAATTGATACATGGACAGATGAGAAGTATTTCAGGGGTGTAATGTAAGCAATGGTTTAGACATAGGAAAGTACAGGCCACTGGGGATAAGGTGTAAGGAGTGATATAGTTTGCTTGGAAGAATAAAGTAAAAAAGGAGTAATAAAAGAAAATAAATATGGCTGGAAATTTAGGATAGGACCAAAACTTGCAAGATTTTCAATAGCAAATCAAGGTACATAACAATATCAATAAGAATACTGATTCAGCAGCATTTAATTTGATACTATGAATAGGCTCTGAAAGTTTTGTTTCCTTAGAATCTCTAAATGTCTAAAATAATTCCAGAGGCATTGGCACTATTGCACCTATGCTTTATACTGCTTTATAGTTACATAAGTACATTTGATGTAAAAAACAAAACTACCTACTTTTCAGAAATCATCAATGCTTGGCCAGAGGACTTCCGGTGGTGTAATTTATGTCAGTGGCTGTTCCCGAGGTGAGTGAGGTGAATGTCAATGTGTTCTATTTCAGGAAATCCCAGCAGAAGGTGTTCCCATCATACAAGCCTTTCTAAATGCACTTCTATGACTGCAAACACACTAAAGAGCTGCATGGTAGTTGACAGTTGCTTTTTTTAAAAAAACACAAAGGAACTATCCATTAATTTTTTTCTCCTCATGTATCTTGAAAGAGGTCTTTTAAAATAGCAGTACCAAAATCTTCTTAAACCATAACCAGAAGGAGATGGGAAGTCCATAGGGACTGTTAGCACTGGCTGATTCATTTGGGAAGAAGTTTCATTATCCTTCTTTGAATTTTCTCTCACACTGGGAAGTCATTATTATTCTGGCATTTCTCCTGGCATTTTTATGACTTTGTTTATTTTAATATATGGCTCATTATTTGTTTTGGAACAACTTTCCAAAATATTCCTCCAAATGCCACTTGAGTCAGTTGAGGAGATGTTTCATCATCTCCTTTGTTTTCACTTCTTGCAACTTGCCTAACTTTTCATCTTGGTTGAGGCTACTATAAAGCTCTGTGAGAACCCTTCTGGACCATGACATTGATTTGTCTCTCCTTTGGCTGATTGGGCAAATTTAATTGATTAGCTCTAGAACAGAGAGATTTGTATTGGCACCCCCACTCTTGATGGGAGAAAAATATGACATTTCGAAAAAAAAAAACCCTTAACCTGTTAAATTCAATTAAGAAATTACTAGCAGAAGCAGAAGCAGAAACAGGCCACTAAAAGACATTTCTTTCACTCTGGGCACTTTTCCTTTCCTGTGGTGAAGGGCTTCTGTGCAGTTAGAGTCCAATGTTTGATTGACTCGGCTCCCAAGCTGATGTTTACACGGCTGTATTCATCTTGCTCCGATGACTGTGACATGCCACCCGGATGCGGTAAGGCTGACAGGGAACGTGAGGGGGACCAGACAGATGACAACATCTCCGTTCTTCAGAGTCCATGAAGAATGATCTGTCACCTGATGATAGGCCACAGCCTGTCATTTATTTACTTACATCTTTAATGTGGGTAAAATGAGCTGGGGGGAGGGGGTAGATGTGACAAGAGGCAAAGAAAAAGTGAGTGGTTACAGGAAAGAAAAATCTGACAGACTCTTTTCGGCATCAAAATATCAACAACAGCTATTTCCTACATCTCAATGGGCATGCAGGCCCAGAAGCCAATTATGAGCAGCATTCTGGACAAGAAATCAGATTTGCAAAACAGGAACTTTAGCCATTTAATCTGTGGAAGTGGAGCAGACAGACCCTACTACCACTTGATTATATGAAGTGCCTTGAATTGTTGTTTTCTTGCACACTTAATTTCTGCAATATTCATTGATCATTTTGGCAAGCATGTGTTTTTCTTTTAATTTGTATACATTTATTGAAGTAACTTTCATGTGCAATTGGAATTATTATCCAAACGTCCTATGTGTTATGAAAGTGTGGCTAGAAACCATTAATGATTTTGAATATGAAGCTTTTGAAAACTATTGACCTGGTTGTTTTATGTGATGACTTCCTGGTTATGGGAAATAAATACCAGGAAAAACCCAGAAAAAATGACAAAAGATGTTCTAACTGTTAAAGTAAATTTATGGGAACAAAATTGTGACTCTTCATATTTTAAAGGGTTTGGTAAACAAAAAATAAGTTTTTGCCTGTATCTGAATGAATTGAATATTGCTGAGCTAAACAAATTTAATGAGCAATGTACATTAAGTATTTATATACAACTTGTATACTGCAAATATAGATATGAACTACTACAATAAAGTTTTTAAAAGACATCTACAGCTTGGGCATTCTTTGCTTAGTTTATGACACCAGGCCTTATTTTATCACACAGCATTTGTGGGGGAGGCCCTAGGAATTTCCCACACACTCTGATGATCATGCACTGACAATGTGATGTGTACAACGTGCTCACAAAGAGGGTGCACCTTTATATGCTCAAAGACCATAAAGCATTCACAAATCATTGCTAACAATGGGGTTGATGAGGTCCAGGTATAGGGTCCAGTGTTATGTCAATAAATTTGATCATGCAAAAATACCAAAGAACTGACATATTTCATAAGACATATTGTCCCCAAGAAATTAAAACTGTAACCCGTGGTAGCCAGAATCTTGTAATCCCAAAACAGAGTGTTGTTGATGAGACTCTCTGGTTCTTAGTGTGCTATTTCCAAATGCCTCTTTCAGTGTGTCTAGCTTTGATGTGCCCTTTCTACCTGCTAAAGTATGGTAACGATCCTCTTTTTTGGAGCCTCAGATTTGTAGCCCCCAATTAACTACTCAACAGGAGGCTTAAGTTGCAATAGGTCTCGCTTTCTCCCAATGAAGGCAAAATCTCTAAGGAAGTTAGACATGTAATAGCAACTCCCCAGAATATTGTAAGGAATATTGCATTTTAATCATGTTTGATTGCTTTGGGAGAGGAAACAGCTCCAGTTAGTGCTGAGAAGGTTGTTGGAGCACATCAGACACACTTCACCCCGTGGCGCAATTAGTACTGTCTTGCCTAGATGTCTCCCTTGACTTTTAGATATCTGTGTGCCTTGCTGCTTCAAGCTGCCAGTGGGCTTTAAATAGAAAAATTTGCTACATCTCGAGATGGAGTCCCCTTACTGAAGCTAGAAATATAAGCTACACTTGACCAACCACTTCTCTTGTGGTCCTTTTGCTAAGAAAAAGAAGATTTACCATGAATCCTGGTGACAAAAGGGCCCTGTGAAATACAAGACTCCCAACCAGTAACTTGCTATGTCTGTTTTTGAAGCTGATCACATCCTCAATTTCTAATGTGTACAATTTGGTGAATAAGCCATGTGGTGAAATAGAACCTTGTGAACTCTGAGGACTGTTTGATGTTTTTAACATACTTTCAGTGTTTCGTTTTGTGTTGCCTGAGTTCTACTTCTTTCCCAAAGAATTTCAGGAGGGAAGAGAATTTTGTCCCCTTCGATGTATTTGGCAGCATACTTCTGATGCTTAAAAGGGCCAAATTACCTGTCCTCGTTTTCCTGCCTTGGCAGAGGAACGTGATGAGTCCTATAACCTTACTCACAACTGCACTGGATACTCTTTGTGCTGGATTTATGTAGACACAGGTGGTGCCCTTGGGGTCCAGGTGTTCATGGGGAACACCTGTTTCCATTCTTTTGCCTGCAATATTGCTGGGGAAGACATATGTGGGGTGAGGCCTCTGGGTATACTCGCAAGATCAGCGAGGTGAAGAGTATTAAACATTATGATTTCATTACAGCTAAGCTTTATTGTTCTCCTCAACAGCTCCTCATAGTTATTTAGCCTTTTATATGTCTGGTTAAGATGTTGTTAATACTGGTGACATGGGAGGGATTGGTAAGGAAAAGAAAGAGCAGAGGATTTCCAGAGCTGACCCTGCCTAAGAAATATCCACCTCCCATTTCCTAGATACAAATAAATGCCTTTTAATTTGCCAAATATTTCAGTCTCTATGCTCACACATTCTAGTATAGCCTATAGTAACTTTAGCAAGGCAAGAGATTTGTGAAAATCATTTATTGTCTGTTCTTCCATCAAATATTAATTCAGGGTCTTCTGTGCAGAGTCCCTGTACTCTTTGAGCCATGGTGGTGAACTCAGTCCCTTTAATATGTAAACAGAGTTTTAAAACATACTCATCCCCGCTTTTTTTTAATAAGCTGAGGCAGCCCTTTCTTATTTCCTGTCTCTCAAATTTTTTTGTATCAAAGGTGAAAAGTGAAACTAATTATTCTTCACTGTGATCTTTTCTGCTGAGACCATAAGATGTATCCAGATGTACAATGTGCAGTTTTTATCACCAACATTTTTATTTTTGACCCAGATGGGCTTCTAGTTCCATCCAGCTCAGTCTATTCATAAAAAGCTCTGAACACAAAATTATATCAAATATAATAATAGATAAGCAGCTACATTGAATGATATATTTGCAACTGAATACTGCTTCCCTGTAATACCTGTGAACTGAGGGGTTATTTAAGATACTTATCCTATTCAGCAGCGAGTACCAATCCGTTGAACTGTAGGTTGTCTATAAACAACTAGTACAGTGCATATACCTGAGGAAGCTGAACTTCACAGATGCAGGGGAGCATCTGAGGGTGGACATGGAGGAGAAATCACTTCACTGGTGACTTGAGAATGTAACTGATGAAGGCACATTACCTTCTGCATTAGTTTTCCAGCGCTGGAACAGATAACCACAAACTAGTTTGCTTAAAATAACAGAAATTTGTTCTTTCACAGTCCTAGAAGTCAGAAGTCTGTAATCAGCCTGTCAGCAGGGCCATGTTCCACTTGAAGGCTCTAGGGAAAAATTCTTCCTTGCTTCTTACAGCTTCTGGGGGCTCCTGGCATTTCTGACTTGTGACAGCATCACTCCAATCTCTGTCTCCACCATCACATGACCTTCTTTTCTGCATGTCTCTGTGTTCTCTCCTCTTCTTTTATGGTCATCAGTCACCGGTTTTAGGGATCACCCTGAATTCCAAGGATAATTTCATCTTGAGATCTTTAACTCATTACATTTCTAAAGGCACTATTTTCAAATAAAGTCAAATTACTAGGTTCCAAGTAGACATGATTTTGGAGGGGCACACTATTCAATCTGCTACTACACTTTCACTTGCTTCCAGTGTTTCTCAGAATAATATAAATGAATAGCAGAGGGATTCTTGAATGAGAGGAGCAAATCTTTTCAGTCATTTCCCCCCCAAGCAACAGGGAGAAATGTTCATTTCTAATTTTTTTTTATTAATTCATTTGTATATTTATTTATTTCTGCTATTAATAAAGAAGAATGCAAAGTTTTGAGACTTTTCCACTGGGTCTTAGAATTTAAAATTATAATTCTCTGATAAATATTTGGAAGTGTTTTCATATTTATCTTTCTCCTTTGATTCTCAGTAATCAACCTGTCAGTAGTGAAAGAGATGAAGCAGGTAACATTAATCCTGGCCGTAGAGAGCAGGATTGCAAGGTTCAGTGAGGCTGGATTTTGGCAATGTTTCCTCAGTTAGTGATTGTGGAACTGGGCTGGGACCCCAATGTCTAGGTTAGATTTCTTTCTATTAGGTCTAGAAATAGCTTGATTTTTACAATTCTTTTTGTTACAGTATTCAAGGAGACATCTGCCTCTAATTTGTTTCCATATTCAGATTTTCATTTGATTTTGAAGTTAGCTTAGCCTTTATGGTTTTGGGGTCAGTGTAATCTGTGTTCTATTTCAGGTTTTGCCATTGACCAGCCTTGTGCATAGGGTGAGTTATGTTACGTTTTAAGTCTTAGCTTTCTCATCTAAATGGGGAGAATAATAACTATCTTATAAGAAGATAATAATGGAAAAATAGTTTAATATATTTAAAGTATTTAGCAGTGTGCCTCAAAAAGCAGCAGCTTCTTTTTATGGTATGTATTTTATTTTTGTACAGAAGAAAAAGTGCAGAATCAGTATGCTTTGGGACTGCAGAACCAGTAGGACTGGTCTTGCACAGACATTCTGGGTCTCACTTTCCTCATCCATAAAATGATGAGAGGTATCTAAATCCATTCAGTACCATGATTCACGGGCAAAGTCTGAGAGCGAGTTGCAAACATAGAAGTCTTCAATGTACCCTGTTAAATGTTGATGGATTTTTTTTTAAGTGACGAACATATATATAAAGACTTCTGGATACAACATGAGAAGCAGAGAATCACTATAAGAGACCTGGAAAATTCTTGATGTTTTTGTGCTGTGTCAGATAAAGGAAGTGATAAATGAGGTATTTCTTATATATTTAAGGCCGAGAAGAGGCTATTCTTTCAGAAAAAAGATTACCTTTACTTCCATTCTTTCAAAAGATAATTGCACAGTCTTCACATTCCTTAGAATACTCAGAAGATGACACGGGAATTTAAAACTTTAGTGTTTCCAAAGGAATTTAGAGGCACAGAATAATGTCAGGCTCACATCAAATAAAAATAACTTTTTAGGTCTCCATTTATTAAAAATGCATGTCTTGTTTTTAAACGTTTTCTTCCACAGCAGTTACACACTGGCAGAACCCAGTTTGAAGCTTTTTAACTAGTGCTTTTTGACAACTCCAAAGCTCTTTCCCTCCTGCCCAAATGTTGCTCCTTCATTAATCCCCCAAGGAAGCAAACAAGCCAAAGGCAAATAGAAACAATACACCCTTCTTGCTGAAATGAACTTGTTACTTTTTTTTGTAGAAAATGTAGAGACACTTGTGAGAAAGCTGACTTGGAAACAAAGCCCACATGGGGTAGTCCTGTTTGGCACTGCAATCTTTTATGTAGATGGTGGATGAGGATCTTATATGCCATTTACACAAAAATTAATACTTAAAATAACATTTACAGAAAGTGGTTCCAAGTCCCAGTCCCACCGCAATCTCTTCATGGTCTCTTCCGCATCTCTCAGTGTTCTGCGCTATTTTCTAGGCCTCCTTCTTGTTTCAATACAATCTGTCTTCCTCTCTGCCGTCCCTCCTCCCTCTCTTTAAGAAATTCAAACCAGAGCTATCACAACCCTTTCCTGGAATGTGTTCTTTCCATCAAAATTAGAATGCAGTATTATCCCTTTACCGAAAAGTGCTCTTATTTTTTAATCCCACCCAGAAGAGACAGGAAGCAAAAGATCAGCATGCTATAATATCTTGCTTTTATGTAAGAATTTGTATTGTGTTGATAGTTCCACTTTGTGAAACAAACATCTCTGATTACATTCTGTGTTCCAGCTCCATGCTAGTGATTGGACAATAAATAGATATGGTCCCTACCTTCAACTAGGTTACAGTCTATGTGGCAGAGTTGAAGTTAAACGGGAGCTGTGTACTGTCTTCCTCAAACTACTCCATTAGGAGGTGGACAGTTTCAGTTCCAACTCAGACTCTTATTCAAGATTTATAAGACAGTATGATAAAATGCTCTTCTGTTTTTTTCCTTATTCATAAACTAAATTAATGTGATGAAGCCAAAGGATGATTTTCTGCTTGACTGTTGTGTAATGGTTGAGTGATAAAAGTCTTCACCGGCCTCGTCATAGTTCAGTTTGCTTTTTCTGTGGGGTTAATATTCAGCGTACTGCAGAGGAACTAGAAAGGTGAGTAGGCAGAAAAGAGGCCTACAGAAGGGGAATAAAAACTGAGTGTTACTCAACTTTCCTGCATTTTTCTAGTTTAGAGAGTAGAAAGAATGGATTAAATCTACACACAAGTTCACGCTTCTCCAAGCAGACTCTGCAGCTTTGACTTTGAGTGCTCAACCAAGAAAATCTTGTCTCAGCACCTCCATCTTCATTATGATTTCATTCTATAGCTGTAAGTTGGGTGAAATGGTGCTCTCTAAATTCTAATCATGTGTCAGGGGCAAAGCCCAGCGATTCTCCCTGAGCAGATGCTAATTTCTAAATTTTTTCCACTATTAATTTTTATATTCACAAAGTGGAAATGGCATCTTAAACGTAGGGGGCCCTCTTTCAATATCATACCTGCTCATTGTCAGGCAACAAGTAAAGAAGCATAAATACACAGATGGCATTCCAGTTGCTGTATTCCCACACGACATAGGGTATCTCCACAGGGTTCCAGAACCGGAACATTCTACAAAGTGTTCCAAAAGCTTTAGTTAGCTTTTAAGCAGTGATTACTTCAGAAGTGCAAATTCACTATTTTACTAAAGTATCTTTGAAAATACTAATTATTTATATTCTTTTTATATGTATGTAATTTTTTGGATCAAATATGTATTTCATTTTATTTTTGTGGTCAGTGTGTACCATCTTCAGTAAGAGGAACTGGAAAAGTTAAAACTAGATTTTAAAAAATACACAAAGCATGCCTAAGTGTAAAGAAAAAGTAACCATAAATATTAAAAATGGTACTCTTTGTAAGTTTGTACCATTTTTTCCCTAAATTATGAGAGTTTAAGACTGCATGAAGACTTTTGGGATACCCTGTGGTAAGTGGCAGTTTATTTTGGAATTAAAATACATTTACCAATTAAAAAAATAGATTAAAACACAAAAGGAAATTAATATGTTATTTCAACATAAAGATCACAACTTTTAAGTGAAAAAACTCATTAAAATTTATATCAAAAGACAATTATAGATGTTCATAAAAACCAACCAACATGTTGAGAAGTCTGTTTTTAACAATATGTTTTTAATTTAGAGAGAAACCACAGAATTCTGTTAATTCTGAAGGTAAGTTAGAGTATCTCTTGGAAATTGGGGCAGAAGAAACCGGCAGTGAAGTCCTAATTCATGATGAATCATGCTTAGTGAGTCAAATTTATAGGTTCTTTTGATGTAGTCTCTACTTAGAACTCCATCAAACCTAGGTCACTACTAGCATTTTCATTTTAGATACAATGGATGTAAAATATTAGAAAACATAAGCAAATCTTACATTTCCCTCTAGAAATGAAGGAGTTACATTCTCCTGTTCTGTCTGACATTTAGTTACAGAGTGCAGTGAACTGCTCAGGAATAAGGCATTTGGCTAAGAGGCGGCACTGTGTATCCATAGCACAGATTAAAGTGTATGCCAATTCTGTTTGCTTTGAGATCAAATATTTTCCCTAAAGTTAAGTCTCTTTGGTTGGATGTGGGCATGTGCAACGGGCACCGTGCCTTGCTACGTCCATCAGAAACCCTGCCTTCTGAAGAAAACTGGCAGTGTGGGGAGCCACAGTCACCCCTCAGTTTGTCTGTGTCCTCCATTACACACTACACATCTGAATTATTGTTCACATCCTCCTTCCCTCCTCATGCACAGGGGTTTTAGTGGTAATTATCTGCTCACAGATTTACTGCACACTCACTGCTGCCTTGCCCAGTTTTGAATCTTGCTTCAACCAGATATTAGGTATATCTTTACCAGCACAACCGTGATTAAACTGATGCAACAAAGCATCGTGATTTTGTGATTTCTAATGTCTTTGGCTTATTGGTAAACTTTATTAGTGGTTACGTACTATAGTCTAGGCCTGCTATTGAATTTTACTGGCCTTGACACAAATGAGAAAGAGATCCAATCCTGGACATGCCACTTGTGAAACGAATTGTGCTACCCTTTGTTCATACTTTACTTTCCATGTTTTACAGTGAAACAGGAGTCCCATTAATGATCAAATGACACAGGGTACAATACAGTAATTACTCTGAGTGAGCAACTCTGATGTTTGGCTCTATGTAATCATGCCCTTTCTAAAAATTCAAATCATTCAAAATTGGAGTAAGTTGCCTGGTAGGTGGTGAGAGCCCCATCACTGGAAGTGTTTAAGCAAAGACTTCATGGCCATCTGCCATGAATGCATTGGACAGAACTTCTGTGTTAGTAGGATATGATACTCTCTAAGGCTTCTTCCCAGTCTAAAGTTTTATAGCTGTTTTGAGTCTCTGCTTGTAATACTGTAATGATTCAGATTATAGACACTATTCACATCCAAATCTGCTTACTGTAGTAAACTCTCTTACTTTTCATAATTTAAAAATGTGTATTTGCTTAAATTATAGCATTCTTGATATTGTTTTGCCATTTTTCTTTTATAGCTCTAGCAACTGAAAAATATATGATGACTGGACCTAGGAGACACAGTGAGATGTCAATCTACCCAGCTCTGCCACTTACTGGCTGTGTGGCATGGGCAAGGTTCATATATCCTAAACCTCAGGTTGTTCACCTGCCAAACTCAAAGCATCACAAAGATATACCTAATAGAGCTGTTGAATGGTTAATTAAAAAACAACTATAAAGTATTTAGTACAAAGCATGGCGATTCTAGGAAGCATAATTATAAGTATTCACTACCTGTTAGTTGTGGTGGTTTTTATTGTTCACCTGGGTTGTCTGTTCTCAGTTAATCAACAAATCTGTCACTTGTCTGCCATGAACAGATGAAGGATTAGATTTTGAGAGCTTTGTACCTTATTAGCATTTTAGAAAAGATGAATAAATATAATTATTATTGCTATTTACGTGTTTTTACCTGTACCTACTTGTACCTTAATAACTCTAATAATGAAGTTATTTTAAGGAATGGTTTTAAATAAAGATGGAATAATTGCTTTTTGAGAATACAGTAGATATATATTTTTAATAGTCTGTAATTATAGTACCCAACTTAAATTTCAATCCCAATTTTAAAAGCCTGTGCTTCTTATCATCTATTGCCATTACCATTGTCATCATGGAAGCTTATTAGACTTATCTGAAAGAGAATATTTGGACTTAAAATTTTTCAGATTTTTGTTTTGTTTACAGAGCGCTGATTCATATAAAAGTGGTAGTTCTAGTTTAATGTATGAATTATGCTTGCATTTGTGGCTTTCCTTCCCATTGAAACAGAAATGATCCCAGTGAGTGAAAAGCAAAGATAAGCTGAGAATAGAGTTGCAATCTTAGTTTGTGCAGGTGCTGTTTTGTTAGCATCCTGGTGCATGTGCATTGTATTTTTGCACACACAGTAATAGTCAATTTAAAAAAAAAAACATGCATTACAATGTTCAGCTCATTACAAGTCATGACAAAGCTCCATTGGAACCAAAGAGAAGAGAAGGCTCATGCTCTTTATATACTGAGAAGCTAGCTGTTCCCATTGTAACTCAAAGAATTTTAGTTCGGAAAATATCAACTGGCGATTTGCTTTGTGGGTTGTTTACAGACTGGCTACTTTTTGCTTTGCATTTTTTATGTGCCGTATTGAGACAGGCTTACACTTTGAGGCTAGTCTTCTCAAATGTGCTTTAAGATGATAAAAATCACACCAGGTCCAACCAGGGCTTTATGTCACAAAATTGTGTCCCCTTTTCCTCGATACTTCTTTTCCTCCATTGGGAGCTAAAACAAGCCACTTCATAAGAACTTCATAAAATTTTCCCTGTGTGCACTTTAGTTAAAAGACCCTCCTGTGCTGTGCATTCAGCTCTGTGGGGACACTGTGTCACAGTCGGCTTGTTGGAAGATCAAAGTGGAACATCCTCTGCTCACAGAATGCCTGATGTGTCCCTGTAATGCAGCTAGCAGGCCTTCTGAGTGCACTCACTCTCAGAAGGCTAAAGGAAAGGGCATTTATCACAATATATAAGACATTCAAATGTTGAGACAGTTTAGAGAATAAAAAATAATTGTATCTTCAACAGATAAAGTGACAGTGACTTTCTCTAGGTTCACTTCCATTGTAGAAAATATTAGAATTTTTTTCATCAGATTTCTTTTTTTTCCAATCAGAATATTTCTAACTTGATTTGTACATTGTGAATAAATTTTCTGATCCTGTAAAATACGAGTTACAGAAAAGAGTTGTTTTTGTTATGTTCTCCAGCGAGTCAGATAATATACTGTGTACATTTTAAGAAATATGTAAACATGTTCAGTATTGTATGGGCAATTTTATTCTGGACTTTTAAGCTTTTCCTCTGTTTTTGAAGCCTGGTCGTATCCTCAACTAATCTGTTTCTTGCTTGTTAACTTTGAACAATAACTTGGTTTCCTTGCCAGATCATTTGTCATTGATATTTCAATTCCTTTGTCAAATACTCTTTTTGTTAAAAATTTCTGTATGTAGTGTAACAGGTTTTGAAGGTAGAAGAAACTTTAAGAAATCATTTTAGTTAACTGGTGGCCTAAGCATGTTATACAGTAGAGATATGAAATTCATCTAATATTTTTCATTTACTAAGTGCATATTTAATCTATAACACCAAGGAAGATAAAGTATGCCATTACTTTATGCATCGATAAGAAAAAAAGACATTACCAAGTTAAATTATGAACTAACTTTGATGGCAAGATGTATCCTTATCTCAGAGAGATTATAAGCATGACTACACTGTTAATATAAATATATTTATTCTTAAAAAAGCATATAATTTGCACTGTGTATTTCATAAACAAAGCAAAGACTCCAAAGAATAGGCACGTATCTTCTCAAAAGGGGAAATCAGAATAGTTGCTTATATTGACTAGGGAGGCAGGTAAGCACAGAAAAAGTAAAAGGGAAGACGAAGATGCATGAAGCCTTAGGACATTTTTTTGACTAGAGGTTGCCCTAGGATTACAAACAGATTATGTATGCCTACACAATAAGGCAAATGTTTCCAATATTCTCTTCTAGTTTCAGTGTTTTCCTTCTCTGCACCCAGTAGTTCTTTATTGAAGCATATCTCCTGAATGATAATGATTGTCTAACATTTCTAAGCTTCATGAGATAGAATCCAAGGCTGGTGTTGGTGACTTTTCCCCAGCCTCATGCACTTAAATAACTGGACTGGAGTTACGTCTGGAGACTGCCTCTCCTGTGTCCAGGGGTTTTCTCCACTGTCTCTACCCAACCAGAGTCATCTCTAGGGCTGGGAGGAATGATGTTATTTTCTTCATAGGAAAAGGATGGAAACTTCAGTCTAGAAACAATACTGCAGATTGTTATTAGAAATAAGGGAGGATGAGAAATTCAAAACTTTTGCTTTGAAATGTCTGCAAAGGTATGGCAAAGTCTATCAGTGTGAATAAAGACACTGTGATAATTTGGACTTGATCCTTCAGAGAACATGTGTGGTCTGTAGGCACAGCATTTGGGGAGAAAAGGTATTTGCCCTTCAGGTTCTATTTGATTGTTAATTTGATTTGGAAAAGTAGATGAAAGATTAAATGTAGCACTTCGGTCTCCAATAAAAGGTGAAATGAAACAGTCTGTAATAAAAAAAAAGACGTAGCATATGTACCAACAAGTCTCAGAATCACTCTTGTTTAGTTAATATCTTGCTTTTGTTATTCAATATTTTCCATTCTATTCAAAATACCACAACATTAAGATAAGACCTTCACAAAACTGATTCAGAGATATTAATTACTTCTTTGCTTGTTTCCAGACTTATTGTAATTCATTACTTTCCTCTGCTATGGTTAATGTTGTCATAGTTTGAAGCTGTTATGTCATACTATTAGCAATTTTTATAAGGTTTTACTTAAATGATTATATCACTTTGATTTTTAAAATGTCTTCATTTATTTCCTGGAAGTTGTCAAGCTGACATAAAAAGCCATCTTCTAATGGTAGTGAATTTTCATAAGCTGTTTTTATCAAATTTCATCCTTCATACTGTGTTTGCCCTATGTTAAGCATTAGATTTCCTTTCTTAGTCAAATATAATGTATATTATTTATATTGATTATGTATTATTGATTGTAATATGCAATTTAAATTTTTGCTTGTTTTTATAAATATTTTGCAACCATATTTTTTGCAAATCAGAGCAAGTATTTTAAAACTAAATCTATGAATCATGAAGCAAAAGGAGAAAATTTGTGGTTTCCTATTATACTATGTGGCAGACAATCACTGTATAATTTCTGTCAACATTTTTTCTTTCACAATGGAGTTTGATCCAGTAGAACTATAATAATATTGTTAGCTTCCTTCCTACCTTTGAATTGGGTGACCCTGTATGCTGGTTACTTGTTTGTCAGCTCTTAGTTTTCATCTCAAGCATCTATGTTCTTTTATAAGCAGACTGGAAGTCTGCAGGCTTTATTTCACAAGATTCCCTTAACAAGTAGCTTTCTTAAATTTTTCTAGTGGGATGTCCTAACAGAAGATTGGAAGATGGGAATAAGAATGTGGGAATTTTTTTTCCCTTTTGAATTCAGGTAGTACTTCAGGAAGTGGTAGTAGAAGAAGCAGGTTACTCCTATGGTCTTGCCAAGTAGTGGTGGTGGTGGCTGTAACACTATCAGGAAAGTATCCAGCAGATTGAATGGCAGAGATCAGGGACCCTTGGGTAGCATTTTCCCCCAATAGGATGAAGGTATCATTTTGTAGTTTCTGAATAAATCTTTACCTTTTTACTTCCTTTGGCTTTCAAATATTGAGTTACCAATTTCTGCATTGTTACCTCCATCTGAAATTCCTAAAATTGTTTCTCTTCTCCCGATTGAACTCTGACTGAAGAATCTAATAAAATCATATAGAACCTTCCGATATAGAGGGAAAAAGCCCAAATAAGGGACCATGAGAACCAATACAGGCCTTAATTAATGAACATCTATCATTAACCATCCAGGGGCAACATGTTATACAAAGTTCTAATGAAGAACAAAGACTATAAAGAGTGTCTATTTTGGCTACATAGATTGCCAATTTATATTCAAGGAGAATTTTCTTTGGACTCAGTAATACTTTGTCTTTACTCAGTTCATATCAATTTGATTATAAAATAACCCCATATTTTTCTTCCACTAATACAGAGCTCTCAGCTACTGTCTGATATATACCACTTCCCATTATCTTATCATCTGATACATTAACTATCATGAAAAACATAGCTATAATAATGTCACAAAGCTTCTTTCTGTCTCCTCTAGCTTCTACTATTTGCTAACTTTTAAAAGAGTTTCTTCCTTTCATATCTACTTTGTTAGAACCCCAAATAGATAAGAAATCCTTGTCCCCAAACTGTTGCAGAAATGTTAGTAACATACCTAATTCAACTTTTGCTCATTGTTGCAACTCCCCTGTTTTGAGGTAGAGGGTAAGGGCTATAAGAATAAGACACATAATGTACTCAAAATATCCTTTCCCCTCTTGACTGTTCACCAAAATATCTTGACATGTTCTCCTCCAAAATGAGTTCTTACCAAAGAAAGTTCTTCATTTGAGCTTCCTTTTCTCTGAAAAACTCATCTCCAGTAACCCAAATGGGTCCATCTCCTATGTTGAGTTCATCTTAGGCCTAAGTTGGAGTACTAGCTACATACTGATATTCTAATTCACTGGATATTTAAAGTGCCCCTGGTGTTGTCTGCGCTCATATTGGACCCTATAGTGTGAGATTTGGACAAGTCAATTTCTCAGTGCCTGAATTTCCTAACATGTTTAAGAAGACTAAAAATGATAGTGAAGAGGCCGCGCTGCATGGTATAGTCTACTCCTGACAGTAGTTGATCTCAAAGTATTTTCTGTAAATACCTGTTACATAAATGCTGAATAATGATAATAAATTTATTTCATCATTTTGCTTCAAAAACACAGAATCTCAAAGTACTATGGTCTCCATTTTCTGGTTCATTTTTTCCTCTGTCACTAAATATCACAGTTGCATGGGATTCAAAGCCCTGCAGTATTAATTTAGAGAAACTATTACTTCTGGGAAGGCTGCAAACTTCTGGCTCTTTTAATTTTTAAATCAAGGTTAAAGAGTTTTCTTGGAAGTCACTTCAATTAAGATTTAAAAGTAAAACTTTTTTTTAAAGGCACATGGTGCTAGGTAAAGTTTGACTCCTAAAAGATTGATTATGATGTAATAAATATGTACTGTTCATGTGTTACTTCCCATTCTCCCCGGTCTTACTATTTGAGAATCATTCTCTACTTTTAACAATACTGTGCATTCATGCAAGCAAATGAGTTGTACACCAAAGTTCCATTTCTTTCTTTTTTTTTTGAGTTGGAGTCTCACTCTGTCGCCCAGACTGGAGTGCAGTGGCCGGCAGCCTCGAACTGCTGGGCTCCGGCGATTCTTCCGCCTCAGCCTTCCGAGTAGCCAGAACTACAGGCGCGCGCTACCACGCCCGGCTGATTTTTTGATTTATTGTAGAGATGAGGTCTCACCAATTTGCCTGGGTGGGTCTCGAACCCGCGGGCTCAGGCAATTCACTCACCTCGGCCTCCCAAAGTGCGGGATTACAGGCTGAGCCACTGAGCCCGGCTAAAGTTCCATTTCTTATGCCATTCACTTTGTGTATGGCAGTAGAGACATTTGAAGGATCATCTTAGGGAGCTGAGGAAATAGAAGAGAAGATTAGTTTTCAACCATTTTATCGTTGCTCTTGTGCCTGCAACCACAGCCTAGGTAGTAGCACACGGCTTTAGGGCAAGGCTCCCTGCATTACCTTTCTCTCCTATTGTAAGTCTATCTCAGAGTTAATAATTTCCTCCAAGGAGGTGAAGCTATAATAAAGATAATTAAATTGAAATTTAATATAGTGGGGCATTGTACTATAGCTTTATATCAGATGAGGATTTTGAGAGAAACCATTACAGTGAGGGTGGAGTATATAGTACGTAATTAACAATTATGTTTGTCAGGTTTATGAAACAGAAAATTAATAACATGGAGACAGTAAAACAGTGAACAAAGCTGCAAATTCTGAATTAAGGTGCCTGAGCTATCATTTACTTCTACAGCAATAGGTGTCTTTCTCTCTTAGAAATAGAACATTGGATCATATTGATTTACTCACTTTTTTGAAAACTACCATCACTCCTAATCTAGAATTTTTTTTTTTATTTGTAGAGCAGTGACTCTCAATCTTGGCTACATATTAGGATTACTTGGAGAGCTTTTAAATATCCTGATACCCAGGACCACCCCAAACTAATGAAAGCAAAACCTCTGGGAGTGAGATCCAAGCACCACTATTTTGAAAAGCTCTTTAGGTGATCCCAATGTGCAGCCAAGGTTGGAGACCGTGTTAGTACATGTTTA
Source organism: Tarsius wallacei (assembly GCA_963574415.1). Taxonomy (NCBI): domain Eukaryota; kingdom Metazoa; phylum Chordata; class Mammalia; order Primates; family Tarsiidae; genus Tarsius; species Tarsius wallacei. The sequence continues at coordinate 26,182 of CAUYQG010288470.1, read as the reverse complement.
CTGTGATTGATTTCCCTAGAGGAAGGTGTTAGATTAGAAGAAAAAGGGGGAAAAAGCCAGGAGAGTATAACTGCATAATAATCAAGTATTTACAGACTGTACTTACCTTGACAATTGAAAGTTTTCAGAATTTGTTCACCAACAGGAGGTATTATTAAGACAGAATGCCCATTTCTAATATTCAGACACTCATGCTTCCTGGGAAAAGAGCTCAGAGAAAGCTTGACCCTATTCTACTCTCCCTTCCCTGGCCTCCCAGAACCCACAAATGTTTGAAGGTTTCTGAATGAGGCCACAGAATTCCCCAAATTATTGTTGGCATGTACTGGCTCTGACTTTGCCAATCAGAGCCCTGATAAGCTTCATGGCTGAATGAGAGGAAAATATGGTCAGAGTGAAACGGGAAAAGGAAGAATGTAAGCTTGGCAAATCCCCATTCTGATTGTGCCTTCAGCTTAAAAGCAGGGACTGGGGTCTCTACAGAAGTTGGTATATGTATACACACACACACACGCCTGCACGTACACACACACACACGCATAATCTCAGAATATACCTGGATAAATAGCATTCCTTTATTAGTCTTCTTGAGTTTAAGAGGTCGCCAAACCAGAGTAGATGGAGAGGGAGGGTGAGATTATTATTCATTAATTTGCATAATTTATTTTTTGCAAAGTATGTATTTTGAAACTATTCTTCTCCTGGTGATTCTGATATGCTTTTACTGAGAACTTTGAATTTGACAGTGGTAAACTATTTAAATATGCTTTCAAAGAATATGAAGTAAGTGAATTTTGTCGATTCTCTGGAATTTGAGTGTATCCTGTGCTTAAGAAGTGTATCCTGTGCTTAAGAAGAAGAAATTGTGTGGGATGTGTTCTGAGATTTATATGCTGAAAATTTCTTTTCTTCCCTGTTTCAATTTTGACACAATTTATTAAAGTTAAAGACTAAATAGATAAACATTTGCTTGCTCCCTCATTCTTGGAGAAAACAAGGTATTTATTTCTAACCACCGTCAGTGAGATTATAAAGATTTCGTTTTGCAGTTAGTCATATACAACGTAACTGCAGGACTTTGGTAACATTTATTCTCATTCAGATCAGTTTTTCCCACTGTATATTTTTCTACAAAGATTATTCAGATTTTTCTGTCATTAAATCAAAAGAATGAGGAAAAGTAATTATGCATGTGACTAAGAACAAAAGACTAAGCCTATTAGAATATTAAAGCCTTGAAATTTAAATTGGGTTAATCACATTTATCAATACAACTCATTTTTAATTTGCTTTCTCTTTATTAAATACTACTGGTTAAACTGCTAGAGCACAGCTGTATCTATGTAACCAAATAACTAGAGTATAGCTTTCAGTTTGGGCTCTTTCTGCTGTTTTGGGTGGTCCCATGATGTGTACTCAGACATGACAAGTAGCTGTCTAAAAATATCAGCTTTGTAATGCTTGATTTGAGGCCTATGAATTGCCCTGATCTCATAGAATTGTACTTCAAATCTCTCACTTTCAAAGTAATCCTAAATTTTCTATCATTAGAATATTTAGACATTTAGAGCACTTAAATAATCAAGACTATTTTAACAAGTAATTCACAAAAATCAATGGTCATTTTGAAAACATTAAAAATTAATTTATGAAATTGGATTTACAAATGATCTAATATGTATCTCATGCAAAACATAGACTTTTAATTCCAAACCTAACATGTTAATCAAGGTCAAGGATAAAGCAAAATCTAGGCAAAGCTATAATATATTTGAGAAATATTTTAAATTTTCTTAAACTTTCAATGAATTTACCAAAATTGCAGTTTTTATGCCAATCAATTAAAAAAAACTTTAGATATACAGAAAAGCATTTTTTAGCCACCACCATTTGTTTACCTGTGAAACAAAAACTGATTTTTGGTTCCTTCTATGGGATATTTGGTGTTGCTCAAGCTCTGTTTTTCTGTTGTCACAATAGACTCATATTTAGGACAGGCGGTGAGAAAGCTCAGGGATAAGTGATTATAGCTTCTCTGGTTGACGTTGTGGTCAATTAGGGTAAGTCTGAGATTTAATGGCTGGTTAAGAGTTGACTCCATTACATGAAAAGAGGTCCTGGTCTAATGGCTGCACAGAAAACCTCTCTTCCTCCATTAATACTAGCTGGTAGCACATCTCTTCTACAAAGACTCTTTCAGATGGCTTTTAGACCTTCAGAGTTCTCAGTTTATCTGGGGATGAAAAAGGGGTGTGCCACGACTGAAAATTGGTTCTTTGGGTTGGGAGGTTGGGAAGCTGAGGGATATAGATGCAGGCTTGGCCTGGGCTGGGTAAGCACATGCAGCCCCTTCCTTGTCTCCTTGGACTCACTGGAGGAACTGTTTGAAGGTTCACCTGAAGAGTTTCACAATAAAGAAGGCCATGAGTAACATCCAGCACCCCTGCCCACGCTGATAGTGAAGTGTAGTCAAGAAGGTGTTTAAGCAACCAGACGTGTGCATCCATACCAGCTGCTGAGTCTGAGGTTGCCCATTACTAAGCAGAGTAGGAGAATTTCCTAGAGTTCGTATATCAAGTGCTCAAAATAGGTGGCACTCAGCCCAAGATGTGTCCTGTGGAGGGAGTTTGGGAAATCAGGGGTGAGAGGAAGGGGGCCATTAGTGAGAGAAAGGGGGCATTCCTGAAAGGGCCCTGCATCCTTATCTTTACATAAATTGCACTTAATGTTCATTTGCTGGAGGTGCCCATTAGTGGCATATGTTCTAGATGCCAGATGACTGCCCTAGCAAGTGGATGTATATTTTGCAAACTGGAGTTTCATCATTATTTCTGAAGTACTTAATTTGAAAAAAAATTCATCTGGGCTTAAAGTCTAAACACATAAGCTCAAGAAATTTCAATAATCTAGTTGATAATTTAAGAAAATAAATATTTTTTAGATTTTTAAAAAGATTATCTATTGTAAATGATTGAAAGGTTTTTAAAGATGTTTAAAAAATACATTATTTACTTATATGGATATATTTCATAGATAGTGAAGACCAAGAATTTGATGAAACCATTATTGCAACACCTCGGTTATGAATCATGGATAGCCAGTTCAAGCTTAAAATCTGCTTGAAAAAAAAGCAAGCTCAAATTTCTCTTTGAAGATTTGGAAGTTTTATTTAAAAATAATTAATATATTTCTGAGCATTTTGCATTTCATTTTTCTTAGTACAATTTTACAATATAAGTAAAATAAAAGAGTATTTTAAGCCAAATTCCAAATAGATATATATTCTCAAACTCCATCCTGTTTGGCACAAATTATCATTTTCTATGTGTTCATGAAAAAAAAAGAGGTTGGCAAGAACTTGTCTATAAACCTTTAAACATATGTCTATATGCTTAAAGGATACACTAAAGCATCTATGTGTCTAAACGGCAGAGTAAAATAATCTCTCTTCTGCATACCATTTCTTCTTTCTCTCCTCCTTTATTCATTCACAATAGGGTGTGAATATGCATTTTCCTTTAAAAGGTAGTGCAGCATAAATATCCATTGCAAGTCGAGATATATTAATGCTCTTCTGATGGAAGGATGTCCCCAAAACTCATAGGTGTGCATCTACAAATCCCTATTGCTAAGGAAGTTTTTCAAGTAAGAGAGGAACCCCCCCCCCAAAAAAAATCCCTGTAATTATCTCTGTGGAGGGCAGGTCCCTTGTAGTACACTCGTAATTTGTTCCTCCAGGTCAGATGGTGAACCAAAGTGTTTATCTGGAAGTTTTATGTGACAGTGTCACAATTTGAGGAAGAAATGTCCTGAGTTGTAGCCAACAGGTCACTTGCTCTTCCATCATAGCAATGCACCTGCCCATACCTCACCAAGAGTACAGCAGTTTTTGACCCAAAATGACATGACCCTCATGCCTCAGTCTCACTGTTCACCAGATCTCACCCTGAGTGATTTTTTTTGTTTGTTTGTTTCCTCAGATTGGGGGGGAGAAAGTCCTTAAATGGAAATGTTTTGGAGATGTGAAAGAGGTGGTAGAAAAAAAGTGGCAGAATCACTTAAACAAAAGGTATCAAAATTCACAAGTTCAAAAGCTGTTTTTAGCAGTGGAAAAATGTCTTGATAGGTACATTGAATCGAATGGAGAGTACTTTAAAGGTGACTGAAGTTTAAGTATGTAAGAATAAATACATAATTCTTAATAGATTATGTTTTGGGGGGGTTCTCATATAGCTTTTAGGCAAATATAAAACTAAAAGCAATTTAATGACAAGTCATTTGGTGTTAATTTCTATATTTTTAAAATTAATTTCATTATGTCATGAAATAAACCAGAACAAAAGGAAATACAAGATGATTATCTCTTTGCATCCCAAATCCCCAAACTTCTAAGATATCTTAAAAAAGAATAGGTATATACATATATGTAGTTAGTCATTCATTTCCTTCCTTCATGCACTAATTTACTCATCCAAGTACATTTCTCTAAAGTCATCTATCACTTGGGCAATTGGCTTCTGTTATTTTAGATCTGAGACATTTGGATACCTGCTAGTTCCCATGGCACTCTGATGTGATTTTGAGGTTGCAAATGCCTCGAAATTAACAAAGCCTTTTTTATTATTTTGAGCTATCTCCCTCACTGCCTTTGTTTTCCATAGTAGACAAAATGACAAGATTTTTTAAAATGCATTTCCTTATTTTCTGCAATATGTATTTTTAAATCACTCTGACAGTTTTATTTCACTACACACCACCAATTGCTAAGCTCTCACGAACAACTCTATCCCAACAAAATCACTCAGGAAAGAGAAGTTTAAGGAGATGGATTTCAGCTTCACACGTCAGAGGGGTTGTAGTAAATCATGGTGTGGAAAGAGGAAAACAAATATAAAAATGATGAAATGTACCTTGATAGGAGTGTGTTTTTAATCACTATTTTCATAGGCAGGTGCAATTCTCAAAACCTTTTCTCTGTGGGGCTGTACTTTATGAAGTTCGCATGCCATCCTTTCTGTAGAATCAACACCCACTCTCTCTTTTGCTTGTGACCATGTCTATAACTCTTTGCAAAGAGCAGAATTCCAAGTCTGGGCTGTTTCAGGGGACACCTAATCTTTCCACAATGGGGCTTCTCCCAATCTTTCCTGCCTTCTGAAGGATTTATTTGTAAGTACATGTCAGCCTTAAAGCGATGGGACAGCTTCCTTGAATTGCTTAGAGCTAGCTACAATTTACCAGCCTCTGAAGTGGCATTAAAGCGATGTTCATTTTTTAATGAGTATTAAATTTACTTTTAGCCAAACCCTCTAGCTGACAATGAAGTGTTCATTGGGCTTGCTATTGGCTTTTTCTTTGGTAATTACTCTACTGCCGGTGATTACTCTATCTTTCTCTCTGGATGCAGACGCTTAATATGTTTGAGTCGTATACTTAATTTCAAAAGTAGGAACAGCAGTAAAACTCTCCAGATTCCAACTCTCTGAGTAGAGTCTCTCCTCAATTATGAAACAAATCCACATGGTGTAATAGAAAAATAACGTGGGCTGTGGTAGAAAATCTAAGTTGGAGTCCTGACCCTACCCATTTATCAGGACTTGGCAAATTACTGACTGCACTCCAAATCAGCTCACCACCTCTTTTGGGTAACCTGCAAGCTAAGAATGTATTTTATATTTTTGAATGGTTGGGGAAAAAATCAATAGAAGAATAATATCTCATGACGTGAAAGTTATATAAAATTTAAATTTCAGTCCATAATTAAAGTTTCACTGGAATACAGTTATACTCATTCATTTATGTATGGGCTACGGCTGTTTGCATGCTATAATGGGAGATGAGAAGTTGCAATTGTAGACTAGTTGCAACAGTGACTGCGTAGCCCATAGCCCAAAAAACCTAAAATATTTATTACCTCACTCTTTACAGAAAAAGTTTGCCAATGCCCGATTCAAATAGTTGATTGGTCATGGGCAGATTAATTTACTCTCAAAGCCTCAATGGCTTCATCTGTAGAAAGAGATCAATAACAGTTACATCACAGAACTATTATGAAGAACAAATGAGATTGTTACTCCCTCAGTACTTAGACATCTCATTGTTGAAAAAGTAAAAACAGAATTACTGGTTATTAGTTGTTTTGCTCTAATAATAAATATTAATAATAATAAATACTTGTCTTTGTATAGAATTTATTTTTAAATATATGATGTATGATATATTTAATAAATTTATTTATCTTAGATGTGATTTGGAAATGAACATTTTAAAGAATTTATGCAAATAAATAAGGATGTCTATTGTAATTGTAATACTCATCTCTGAGAAGACTATATAAAAATGAAACACCTCCATTTTCTCAAAATATCTTTGGAAAAAAAACTTCTCAAAGGCATATCAACATGTATAATGCTTCCACTTGATCCTATTTTTTGATGTATCTATGTTTCCTTTTTAATTGTTCTCAGATTATCAAATGGAGACAAAGCAAATCCACATTTTAAAAGCATATTTGGGCTCTATTAGCAATTGCATATAAAATAAAAAGAAAAAGTGGGGCATTTATTCAACTCATCAAGCATAAGTTGTGTTTATCTTTATTACAAAGTTTAGTCGTTTAGGAAGTTGTTTGGTTTTCCACCTTGAATTTTACCCCTCAGGCTGGTTTTTGGATAAAAATCCAATAAAGATTTCTCTTCTGACAAGTTGCAAGCATTTGCCATGCTGCTAATGAAGGAAGAAATAGAGGAAATCCATTTGGTTATTTCCTGATTCTTGTCCAAAAGCAATTGCCTCCTGCTGTGGTCTGTTCTTAGTGCTCAAGCAGTGCTGGTTCAGGTCCAAACCTTCAGTCTATTTTGATCTAGGAGCGCTAACTTCTTTGATGTGTATCAGTGACTTCTAAAGTGCTGTGCCAGGTTTAATCAAAGGTACATAGCTTCAGCAAAAATAAATGACGGGAAATGATCACAGTGCCACACGCAGGGTTTTCAAGCAGCCTCCAGACTTTGCTGTGCTGGGCCCCCTCCACAGAGGACAAATGCAGGAACCCCGGAGGCTCTCTCTCAGATGAAATAATTGCAAAGAAACAGAACAAAGGAAGCAGGGCCATATTCTCAAGCCTCTGATTTCATTGTGCAACCGATATTCCACTGGCTGTTGTGGCTGAGACCCAGCAGGACTCTGCAGGATACTTTCAATGTGTGTAGGAACCAGGAGTGGACGCTGAGCCAGCACCTGGATCTTCAGGACCTCCAGGGTGAGTGTGTTAGAGCTGGCATTAAGGAGCCCACCCTAGCTGGAGCCAAGCAGCTGGTCACTTAGTGGCCTTTTTACCCATACACAGGGATGTATCCAAACACAGGGATGCGGATATGTTTCAGGACGAACCAGGACACAGTTAAGGAGCAAAAGCTCTTTTCAGCTTTCTGCCAATTCTTTCACTATAGTATACTGTTTTCCAAGCATTGCCAATTCATATAAAATATATAATATACTATAATAATATATTGAATTTTATAGTCTTATAATTTTGATGTCTAACGCTTTCTTCCCATTTCTCAATGTATTATTTTAGACACTTCCAGAGGTCTGCTTATTTTCTTGGGAGGTCACCGCTATATTATTTAGACAAATTAGAAGCGAGGGCTATTCTCTGAAAAGTCCACCAACTTTAAAAAAATCCAAAGTCACAAGATCATTAATTTTTTAAGATAGCCTGTGACTGAATAAAATTATTCTTGACCATTCTACCAAATTTTATCTTGTTAATCACTCCTGTGAAATTCTCTTTTCTCTGGTTGATTCCCCCGTCCTTCCCATGATCTCATCCTATCACATGGCTTTAAATTTTATAAACATTCTGACAACTACCAAGGTTTATCTCCAGGCTGAGACACTCTTTTAAATTGTAGGTTCATCTATCCCTTTTAACTTAATATGTCTAAAGCCAAATTTCTTGTTTTTCCCCAATGAAGCTGCTCCTCTCTTAATCCTTCTCAACTCAGTACTGAAGGTCCCACAATGGTTCTACTTACAATCCTTTTACTTTTAAATGGTGCAAAGGTGATATACATTCAGTAGAACCTGTGAATTTTGATTTTTTCCCCCAGTCTAGTGATATGCAGTAGATACTTTCTGGTCATTTGCAGTGAGGGCAGCTCCCAGTCAACCACACCATCAGGAGGCCGAACACCCAGTTCTCTTCATGCACTTTGCTGCCAATGACTTTGTCTAACTGTAGGCTAATGTAAGCGTGTAAGCAAATTTACAGGAAGCTAGGCTATGACATTTGTTACATTAGGTATATCCAATGCATTTTCAACTTAGACTATTTTCAACTTACAATGGGTTTATCAGCACGTAGCCCTGTCATAAATTGAGGAGCATCTGTGAATGCAACTACATCCTACCACATGCTCAGACTAAAGGTGGGCTCACCTTTAACTTTCTGCTTTCTCTCCCATCCTACTTTAGCAAATCCTGTTGTCTAAACCGTCTAGAGATATGCAAACACATTATATCACTGTCACTAGTACCTCTCTCATCCAAGCCACCATCCTCTCTTACAAGGATTATTGCAACAACCTCCTTCTAGTACGCTTTACTCCTCTATATCTTTTATTAACTTAAAATTCCAGAATGGACTGTTTAAAGCAGAAGATAGATCAGATGCATTCTTTGCTTGACATTCTTCAGTGGTTTTCCATCTCACTCAGAAAAAAAGAAAGGGAATCTCACTTGTCCTATCTTTTGGGGTCTCGCCTGTACACTCTCATCTCTCTCAGCTCTAGCCTCTTGTTTTTTCTAGAATTTGTAGGTCAAGCTACTACCTCAGGACCTTTGCATGTACTTTCCTTTCTGTCAGGTATCCAATCTTCTTACTTCCTCACCTCTTTCCTATTATGGTGAAAATATCTTAGTCTCAGTGAGTTTTTCCCTAACTACCTTATTTAAAATGGCAAATCAACCTACTCACCATTTGTCCTTTTCCTACTTTCTTTTCCTCCATAGGACTTCTCATTATCTACAAACTGCATATTTTTTTAAAAATTATTTTCTGTTTTCCTTACCTAGAATGCAATTCCCACAAGGGCAGGGATTTTTGTTTCATTTATTGCTGTATTTCAGACACAAGAAACAGAACCTGGAATGTAATAACGCCTCTAAAAACACATAGAAACGAATTAATGGATAGATATACATGAACTACAAATGAAAAGGATATACATCATGATGTGGTTATTTCCATTGTCATAGAATCAATGATGATTTAATCTTTTTATATAATTAAAAAAAATCAGTTATCTTTATAATCAGAAAAAAGAGCAATGTCTTATTAATGCATTATAATGTTTAAAGAAAAATAGGCATGAAAGAAACAAAAGTAGAAAACAAAATTTTGTGTGCATGAAGATAACTGTCATCAATATGTACAAATATATATGTATAAGTAAATGAAACCAAAAGGAAAAAGATCAAAATACTAACAAGATTGTCTTTAAGCCATATTTTTAAAATTCTATTTTATTTCCTTTCATTAATGAGCACATATTCCTTTGCAATAAAAGTAAATCAACCTTTAGAACAGAAAAGTAAAATTTTAAATAAAATAGCAAATAAAGAAAATAAGTCAATAATCATAGCTATCAGTTACTCATAAGCAGTCCTAATCATGGTATTAAAACTTTTCATCTTATTAACCATTTATTAATTCTTTCAGCTTTCCATTTTTCCATTGAAAAATACAATTTGACTAAAAAAATGTGATTTCATCTTTTTAAGTTTGTTTTCAAACACTGGGATTATCACCATCACAATATAAAACATTCTTAGGTTTGTTTATTTAGCTTTCAATGGTTAGACTTTTTTTCATCAAGAATGTTTCACAAATGTGTATTCTTGGGCAGTTAAGTTAAAATTTTCAGTGGAATGTGTTGGGATCACTTTATATTTTCAAATTTAAATTTCTTTAAGACGCAACAATGAGCTAATAACCTTGTACTTAAAAACTATTTTGACTAATAGTATATTTTCAAAATACACTATGATATTTTAATAAAATGCACTTAAATGTTAGCCCTTTAACAGATTTCTCTGTTGCCATTAAGACATTTGCTAAAATGAAGGGATCTTCTTTTACCAATAACATTGATAGCAATTAATCCATGCAACAACAATCAAGGTTTTTCTTGTTTGGAGTCTTGCTTGCATTTCTTGCTAAATATTGCATTTTGGAGAATAAGTTTGGATGTTTATTTTGCAAAACTCATTTTACTGTCACAAAGGACGACCAGTTATGTTTCTTTTACTATGTGAAAATAAACAAAGTCATCTTCCTAGCTGTGGGGAAAGAACTTACTTCCTTGACCTCCTATCTAGGCATGGCTTCATCTTTCAAACCCAAGCTTAGGACACCCAAGTAAATACTCAAATTGAACATTGCTCAGAGTCAGCTTAAAATCACAACTTGCTAAGAGGAGAAAGCAGTTGCCTCTGGGGAGTGGATTTACCTGTCACCTCCCTGATGCCATAGTGGCACCCTTTGTGAGAGGAAGGAAGGTCATGCTTCTCGGGCTTCAGCTTTTCTGTAGCTCATCTGCAAGTCCCTCAACTTTTGTTGCTTTCAAAGCCAATTATTAGATAATGTTTAATATGAGATCATTTGCATAATGCTTTTCATGGTAACTGTGTCCAAATTTCCTTAAACAGAGGACAAGAAGGAGTTAATAACTTATCAATGATAGGTGTTTGTTTCTTTCTTAATAGAACCTAACTGAAATTTAAATAAAAATACAACAACATTTACATCTATTAAAGGAAATTTTTAATAGAAATATTATGGTTGCTGAGGTGCTTCTCAGGTACCTTTCTCACAATGTAGTCCATCTTTATAACATCCACATTAGCAATTATAAAGTTTGCCCTCGGGTTCGAGAACAGCCTGGGCAACTTGGTGAGACCATGTCTTTACAATAAATCAAAAAATTAGCTGGGCGTGGTAGTGCACACCTGTAGTTCCGGCTGCTTGGAAGACCGAGGAGAAACGATCGCTGGAGACCAGCAGGTCGACACTGGAGTGGCCATGAGCATGCCACTGCACTCCAGCCTGGGCAATGGAGTGAGACTCCAGCTCAAAACAAAACAAAAAGTTTGAATACACCCTCTATTACCTTTCTGCTCTTAACACAAGGTTTTGGATTGTTTCTTTCTCAGGAGGGAGAAGTAAAAAATTAGGACGGAGGAGATATTGATATAAAAATTTGTCCTCTCCCATTTATTTTAAAAAATGTTTTAAAAGGTAGCTTTTTGTTGTATATAATTTTTAAAAAAATTATAAAATGTGACCTGTGAATTGCATGCAGTTGGTTAAGGCAGAAGAAGTAGTAGGAAAAAAATAATGTAATAAGTTGGCTATCATAAAAAAGGAAAAAATGCTGTGATTGTAGCTCTTCTTACTGTATGCAGTCTTCAGAACAGAAAAGACAAACTGGTTACATGGTGGCACCCAGCCAATCTCTAACTAGAATCAATTGCTTTGCCAACAGGGAACACAAAAGATGTTCATTGTTTGCAAACCGAGTTTCCTGCATAAGCACCTTTTTTCCAGGCTAGCAAAATGGGAGATAAAGACAATTCCTTCTGCCGTTCCTTACTGCTGTTTCTCTTCTCCCTGTATCCTGAAACCTTTCTAGAAGGCAAATCTGCGTCTAATCCCAGAGGAAAAGGAGATTTTTCACTTCGCAGCATGATCTCTTTATTACAGCTGTCTGACCACAGCATGCAATTGTTCCAAAAGACAGTGGCCAATATTACAATTATCTGCATAAAACAATTCACTGGGTAGCCTTTGTTTTTTGAAATTATTTTTTAAAAATTTGTATACAATCTTTTATCTCAACATGATGTGGCCAGATTTAGGAAATGGGGGATGGAATCAGAGCGTAGCCAGGGGGAGCCAATTCTGAGAAGTAAAAAAGAGGAGGGGAAGAGAAGAAAAGCTCTCCTCCACCTTCAACTTTTCTCCTGCTCTTTATTTCCTCTTTCACTAATCACCAGAGGATTAGAGTGAAAGCAAAATTGAAAACAGCATCAAGTTGTAATACAGCCTCTCTCTCTCCCCCTCTCTTTTTCTCTCTCCCTGTTTTCTCACCATTTCAAAAGTTAAGCGTGTGTATGTGTTTAACTTTTCTTATGGTTTCAGACCTTGTCCTTTTTCTTGGCGCCATCCAGAATATTTTCGTTTTTCCTCTTCAGCTTAAAGCTCTTCCCTTTATTTTTCAACATGCCTGCAATCCAGGTCTCAGAGTCCCCAATAACATAAGTCATAAGGCCTTTTGGTTCTGCAGTGCCACTGGTTCCACAGGCCATCAGGCATGTGTATATCACCTGGGAACGTCTGGAACATTTACAACATTGTTTCTATGGCAAACATATATTCTAGGTATCAAACTGCCTACCCAGGCAAACTTTTAAGATACAGCCAGGTTGTAATTTGGAGATGTGCACTATATTTTTAAAGGAGCCACAAAATAGGATTAGACATTCAGTGTGAAAATTACAAAAATGTTTGTAAATCATTGGAGAAACATAAAGGTCCCAAAGGGCTATTTAGAACCAATGATCATTTTACTATTTACGACAAAAATGGAAATGTATTTTGTAGACTACATTTCTATCACTTCTATGTTTTCCCATGAAGGCTTTTTTTTTTTTTTTGATGTCATATATGGGTTTAGGACACAAAAATAGCCATTATGTAGGTTTGAAATGATATTTTGTATTTTTTTGTATACTTTGAGATGAGCCATAATTATTATCTGAAGAAAGCTGGAATTTATTATTTATTTATATTATTATTATTAATTTATTTATTAAAAATTTATTTATTTATTATTATTATTTTTTAAAAAATATCTGGGCCTGGGAGTCAGACCAATTAAATCAGAATCTCTTGGTTTAGGTCCTAGGCATTGGGATTTCTTTTTCTTTTTTTTTTTTTTTTGAGTTGTAGTCTCACTCTGTTGCTCAGGCTGGAGTGTAGTCGCACACTCATGGCCACCCCAGCGTCAATCTGCTGGACTCCAGCGATCCTTCCGCCTCAGTCTTCCAGGTAGCCGGAACTACAGGCACACGGTACCACACCTGGCTAATTTTTGATTTATTGTAGAGACAAGGTCTCACCAAGTTGCCCAGGCTGTTCTCCAACCCTTGGGCTCAGGCAATCCACTCACCTCGGCCTCCCAAAGTGCTGGGATTACAGGCTGAGCCACTGAGCCTGGCCTGGAATGGATCTAAAGCAGTTCCCAGAATGGTTTCTGAACAACTAAATGCTTTGTTTGTTTTTGTATGGGGAGAAGGGCTTATAAGAAAGCAAATATTTATTTCCCTGGCTAGTGAAAGGACATTCATATTATACTAAAATTATATCTATTTAATATACAATATCACCTATCACTAGAATATACCTATAGAAAGACACTGTAACTTAGTATCTGAGACATTGCTAATCTCAAATTGATCCAAAACAGAAATAGTCCAAAAGTTGAAATAATTATGATGCTTTTCAAAACATTACATGGTGATAATTGATGCTTAAAGTGAAACAAGAACTTTATGATTTTAATCGCATTACGTTTAATATTGTTTTATATTGGGTGTATTAAATTAACTTTTAATTTTTTGAGATCGACAGATGTTAACAGATTGTTGTGAAATTTCTACCAATGTATATGAAGACTGAACACAGTATGTGTAGTTGCTATATTTGTTTGTTTCTTTATTTGCTAATGTTCCCACTTAACTCCCAATTATACATTTTTTTCAATTCACTGTCACACAGGCAACTCAAACTCAATTTTGCTTATACAGAGTAATCTTTCACTTTCTTCTTAACTTGTATTGTGCACACTGATGACTGACTTCTTCTACCTATATGTTTAATCCAGACACCAGAAAGTCACTCTTCCTATTGTCTTTTAATGTCGTATCCTATCACATCTCTCTCCTCCTCCTCATACTTCCTTCTATTGTCTTTAATGGAGTCCTCATTATTTTTCATTTGTACTACCCTAGCAAACAAGCTTATCTTTTGTCTTTGCCTTAATCCTTTAGCCTCCTCCCCCATCCTAAACACAGATGCCAGAGCGATATTTTAAGGAATCTGATCACATCACTCATTGCTTAACATTTGTTACCACTTATTCCTCTTTACCTTTGGTCCGAAATCCAAACTACTTAGTATGGCTTATAAAAGTCTTGCACATGTGAGCCTTGAGTTCTGCCTCATGTTTCAGCAGCTCGTAATCGACAGTTGTGCTGTTGGTAGGATAGCCACTAGCCATAGGTGGCTGCTTCAGTACAACTTTAAATGAATTAAAATAGAATAAAATTAAAATTTCTATTTCTCAGTCACACTGGCCATACTTAAAGTGCTTACTAGTCACTGCATTGGAGAGAGAAAAATATGACTATTAAGAGAGAAAATGTGAATAATCTAATTATTGGAGAAAGTTCTATTGGTCAGCCTCTAGTTCAATCATAAAGCCAGTGATCAACCTGGTTAGGAGTTCTCCAACCATACACTCTCTTCTCTCATCCATATAGTTGCTTCTTCTCCCTTTCTCCGGAGTGTCCCAACTATCTTTCCCCCAGCTGAATCCTTCTCACCTTTTTCTTACCATGCCCATCCCAGCCTGGGTTAAATCCTCTTCCCCTGGCTTTCCATAGCTCCCACGAAGTTTGCAGTACGTTGACTGTAGTTATCTATTTCCTTGCTTGTCTCTTCATTGGACTGTAAGCTCCTTGCTGTCAGAAACTATGTCTTTTAGCATCAAATGTTGTGTCTGAGTCATAGAAAGCACTTGAAGTCTTGTCTAGCAGTAAATAAAACATTAAATATCCACTGAAAATGTTTCTTTTGTGATCAGGACTGATGTTTATGGCAAACATTTAATGTTTTACAGTTAGGGGTTTACAATTGTTTTTGTACCTGGTCGATCAATTAATTAGAAAGTGCTTAATTATTTTACTATGTATTTAAAAAACCCTATGTAAAAGTAAAAGATTAAACTACCAATAAGTAAATGATTCACACAATTCTAATAAAACCTTGAATGTTGTTTTACTTAATTAGTTAATTTTTAGTGATGGAGTCTTGCTCTATTGCCCAAGCTTGAGTGCAGTTGCACAACCATAGCTCACTGTAGCTCTACCTCCTGGGCTCAAGCCATCATCCTACCTCAGCCTCCCCAGTAGCAGGAACTACAAGCATGTATCACCAAGTCTGGCTTATATGGTTTCAAACATCCTCTTAGTAGTAGATATATTAGATATAAAACATAGAACACAGATATTTCAGTGGCACCAATTATTTAGATTTCAACATGCTGTGTTACAATGTCTTTTACTTGAAGTAGGAGAAATAAGCAAACTTATATCACCCCTAACAGTTGGATCACTACATTTCTAACAAAATATGTAAACCACATACTCACTTTTGCTTTTATAAATTGTTGGACCCCGCAAGAAAAAAAATTACAAAGCTGATAAGTTGATTTTCTTTCTATTTTGAGCATCAGTTTATTTTTAAATTAATGAATCATAGTAATAACACAAAACATTGCTTTTACTGCTGTATTCTTAGTCTTTGAACTTACTGTGAGAATAAACTTGCGGGTCATTTAAAAGGTCACTCAACAACAAGTTTTCTGCCTTTGGTTTTCAATTATTTGTGAAAGTTGCATGCAATATTCAGAGTTTTAGAGCTGAAGGAATGTGTGTGTAGATTCTGCCTGAGTCCACTCTACTCCTGTTTTCCCATCTCTCTTTCACCACATGGTCTTCTTTTCCTGCAATAAGGCAGCACATCCAAAATTGGAAAATAACACATTTCTGAAGCTTGAAATGTCAAAATATTTTATTGTTTTAATAGATAAATATTCTTAATAAATGCATTAAGTGTATTATTAGTTAATATGTGTGTGATCCATCAGAGGTCATGGGTCAGCAAATGAGTCTGGGGGTACACTGGAGGAAGGCAGAATAAATTAATCCCAAATAGAAGGCCTTACTTTGCAAAAACACCTGAGGCAAATCAGTTGAGCTTAGAATTTTTATTCTGATTAGGAACTGGTCCAATAGTGAGACAATTATGGGCCATCTCTATCCTTACACTAAAAATGCATAACTTCTTCTGAAATATGGCATCTCTAGAAACAATAATGTTCACATACATAGTGCTAGGGTGTCTCTTCCAATCCAGGTATAGGGCTTTACCCACTAATTAGCTTATGACTAATTCTGTGTGAAAACGCATGCAATAGGTAGACCGCATTTGTAGTTTCCTTCTTATTACAGAAAAAGCAAGTATAACAAGAGCTATTGCCTCAGGATTACTATATTATTCAGGATTGGCTAAGTTATACTAGAATAATAAATCACCTCTGAAATCTTGGTGACTTAATCACACAAGTATTTTTCTTGCTTATGCTACATATTCAATGCAGTTGTATATATGAAGGGAGATTGTACAGGAAGCTCATGGAAGCTTGGGGATACAGGCTGGTGCAGGTTCCACTACATGGAAGAGATAGCACATGAGGGCCTCATACTTTCTCTGCTAGCTTTCACTTAAAAGTGATCCGTGCCACTTTTACTCACAGCCAATTGGCCAGAGTTAGTCACATGATTCTACCATATTTAAAGAGAGCTGGGAAATGAAGGGGGAGAATGACTATTGAATGAATGTCACAGTTCTGGTTCTGTCATAATTAACAGAGAAAGAGTCAAACACAAGACTCCTCAATTCCCACAAGCATCAATTAAAATAACTGATAAATATTAATCTGAAGCAAATCTATTTCCAAATTAAATGAAAGATGAATTGACTTTTAATGAGGTCAGTTTATCTACTTTTAAACATTGCTTTATTGTGATTAGCTTTTTATTCTAGGCATAAATTTGGGGGACCTGGCAGAATAAGAGGAAAGTATTATTCCTTTCTACATAACAAATTCAATCACTGGAGGACATAGTTCACCTAAGGGTCACAGTGGAAAATGGAATCACAACATGCATGAGTTCTTCTTTCATAGAATGGTTTGTCCAATGTAGATTGGGGTTTGGTTATGTTGTAGTGCAACTGTCTCTGGCATGGGATGCATATGTGTTTAGTATACAGACTGATACTGGATCATTTGCTAGATCTGTATATCAAAATGTCTCTTGTCACACATGGCATGGGAGGAAATCCTAGGAAAAGAATGGGAGCTCCATATCATGGAGAGACTATGGTTGATACTATTACTTATTTGATTGTGTTTTTTGAAGTCATCTAAATGAGAACAGGTTCAAGTTCATGTGAGTTTAAACATATTTGTTTTTTCTTACAATCTTCATCTTTATTTGCATATTGCCTATCTGTTCTTTCATGTAATCCACCTTTTTTTATGGAGTCCCTAACATATTAATCACAGTATTTTAAAATTCTTTCCCTGGGCCAAGCATGGTGGCTTAAACCTGTAATTTCAGCCCTTTGGGAGGTAGAGTCAAGAGGATTGCCTGACCCAGGAGTTAAAGACCAGCTTGGAAAATTTGGAGAGATCTCATCTCTATAATAAATTTAAAAAAATTAGCTGAGCATGGTGGCACGTGCCTGTGGTCCTAACTACTTGGAAGACTGAGGCAGAAGGATTGCTTGAGCTCAGCGGATTGAGGCTGTAGTGGCCATGAGCATGCCACTGTACTCCAGCCTGGGTGACAGAGTGAGACTCTGGCTCAGGAAAAAAAAAAAATTCTCCATCTGGTAATTCCACAGTCTGTCTTGTCTTATAAGGTCTTGTTCTGATGATTGCTTTATCTCTTTAACTGTGAGGTGTTTTTAGTTTTTATTTACTTTTTAGCATATCTTGTAATTTTTTGATTGAAAACCAGGCATGATACATAAGGTAAAAAAGAGTTGAAGTAATTAAGTCTTTAGTGTGAAGATTATGGTAATGTGGTTAAGAGTTGGGCTGTGTCTAATGTTTGCTGCAGCAATAGGTGGTAGAGCTCATTCCTCTATGTTTTTGAATCCCTTTGGGTTTCCCTAAGAACTTCTCAAATAGAGTCTGTATGCTGTGTTCTGAATCTTTGTGTTCCCATAAAATTCATATGTTGAAATCCTAACCCCCAGTGTAATGGTATTAGGAGGTGGGGACTTTTGAAAGGTGATTAGATCATGAGGACAGAGCCCTTATGACTGTGGTTAGTGACCTTATAAGGGAACTGATTTGCTCCTTCCACCATGTGAGGACACAGCAAGAAGATGTCATCCATGAACCAGGAAGTAGGCCTTCACTACACTAAATCTGTCAACACTTTGATTTTGGACTTCTCAGCCTTCAGAACTGTGAGAAATAAATATTTGTTGTTTAAGCCACCCAGTTTATAGTATTTTGTTATAGCAGCACAGATGGACTAAGGCACTGTACCTTACTGCTCTTTCAGCTATAATCCACTGTTTTCCTACTGGAATTCTGTTGGTGTGGTGATAAGGTGGGGGAGGAAAAGTGTTCGGTAGGCGAATAATTAAAATTCAGTCTTTTAGTGAGGCTGAGTGCCTGGGCTTTGACCTTGGTAAAGGTTTATGAGTCCTCCCTCACACTTAGATGAGAAAGGAAGGTTAAAGGAATTTGTAGTCAGAGAAATGGTCTTCCTCCAGGTGAGATAAAGCTCTGGTCAAGTCTTTTTTTTCTCTAGAGAGTAGGATGTTGTTATGGAGAATGCTCTGGGTGTGCTTCACAGTGCTGCCTCTGCCAAGCCCATGAGGGAATCTTTCTTGTCTCTTCATGATGAAGACTTGTTGGGATTCTTAAATGTAAAAGGGAGAGGGCCCTCCTAAGATTGCAGCTCATCAGGATTTTCTCACACTTAAGCTAGTCCGTGTTTCATCTTCTGTAAGTCATTAAAATTATTATTTAAGTGTTTCTACTGGTTTAAGGCACTGGTGGTTCCTGCTCCAGATTTGCAGATCTAAGCTGTGAGACTTCAGGATTGTTGTTTGTCCTGCTACCTCAGTTATCTCATAGATATAGGAAAAGTCATTGATTCCCAGCTGGCTCAACTTTATTTTGTGAAAAACTGAGAGCAATGACTCCCAAGCTCTTTCCTTGTCAGAGCTAAAACTGGAAGTCTGAGTTCATTTGCTAATAATATAAAATTGCAGTACCTTATCATCTTTAGATTAGTTTGCAAGAATAATTAGCTGAGGTCAAATGAGAGGGACATTTTAAACAGAATTTTAAGAGAAAACATTGCATAATTCATGGATGAACTTGAAAATAATTTCCACAATTTAATCAGTATGATCAACTATGTACTTTTTCTATTTATATTTACATATTAATATTAAGTGGTTTTTCTATTTATCTGCTCATATAATCAAGTAGCAAAATAAACTGAACTTAGAATCAGAATTTTCAATTGCTGAATTACAAGTATTAAATTAAAATTTGCAAAAATAATGAAGCATTTTGAGTCATATTTTTGTACTAAAAATGTCACTGATGCTACTTCTTGGTGGGAGAAACACTTTTATTTTATTGATAAAAATAAGTAACTTTTAAAAATTGGTTAATTTGCCTTATCCTTTAAAATTTCCATTTTGTAAGTTTTATAACATATTCTATATATTAATGGAATATTATTTATAAGTAAACATATGTATATGGAGAAAAAAATCAGACTTTTACTTTTGGTATTCCAGATTAAATCATCAGTTTGCTATTACTCAAGTAACTTTGACTAAATTACATAATTTCGTTGCGCTTCAGCTTCTGATATGCAGACTGAAGACAATGATTTCTGCTTCTATGACTATTGGTGGGATTAAATCAGATAATACATTTGAAAAGGACTTTACTACTGTCAGGTGCTGAGAACATGTATCTATCCATGCTTCATTTTTTTCTAAATTTTCATTCTGTGACTTCATATTACTGCAAAATGGAATAATAGTTTTTATTTACCTGAGTCACAAACTGAGAGTGGATTAAAAATTATGATAACTTTATCTATAAAAAGCCACTGTGGAATTACTGTGAGTATATGAAAAAGTACACTTTTCTCTGAAGAGCAGAGTATCATATAATATCTGACTCCTTTGTTGCTCTTGGTATAAAAATTTTAAAAGCAGAGATTTAGGAAGGCAGAAGACAGCCAACTTAGGTCCAGAGAAATGTGATTCTGAACGCATTGGTTCCCAGGTAACAGCTTTCTCTTCTTTCTCAGAAATCACCTGGGTTTTGCTTTTTGTTTTTTTTTTAAGGCTCATAGTGCAAGAACATTTTGGTGTGGAGGAAAAACCCTGGGCTAGGAGTCTAGAAAACCTATATTCTGCATCAAATTAGTGGCCACCTTGGGAAACCCACTATATTCTCCTTAACTTGAATCTCCTTCCTTACTAAGTGATAAGTCTCTTATAATTAGAACCTAGAGGTTCTCTCAAGCCACGAAGAATACATCTGGGATAAGACATATTCACTGGCATGGGTTAATAGTTTGAATTCTTCATTTCTATTGAAAACACACACACTTTTTACAATACTTCTATCAATGAACAATTTTTGTGGCCAGAATTTGTCCTTTAGGAGCCAAATATGTTTGCCTCTATTGATGATTCCGTGTGATGTCTATGAGTGAAGGAGAAAATTCGGAGGATTCTTTGTTCATGCTCTTGGGTTGGCTTAGTGACTTCAAAGTTATTATGGATTATGCAAAGTTGCATGGATTGTGCAAAGCTCAAAATGCTAAAAGTAAATCATACTTCTAAGGAAGCAGAGACAAGGTAGGCGAGTTTGGAAGGGAATTAATTAATTGCCTGTAATAACACTTTTGCTGGTTACATACCATACTAACATTAATAAAATCAATGTGGTCAACTAACCAAATGACAAGTTAATGAAGATATCATGTACAAGAAAACAACAAGCCTCTATGAAAGAATTAAAAAATGCATTTGGGACACAAAGGCAAGAACACAATGCTCAAACAAAAATAATGAACTTTGGAGAGGGCAGAAAAAATGCAGGCTGAGTTGTGAAAATTTCACTCATCTGTTCCTCATGCAGATTTTCCTATCTATGGAGGGAAAAGGCTTTTTCCAGGATTTTAACTGCCAAATATAAAATAAAAACGAACTCTCCAAGAACCACTTAAGTCTTCATAATAAAAAAAAAATCACACAAACAAACATGTCACTAATTAAGATAAATGACTTTTTCAACAGCAAACTCTGTTATATTTCACAGAAGTTCAGTGAAAGAAAAAAAAAAAAAGAAAGAATGGGAGAAGCTTGGGGGTGGGGTGTGAAATTCTCTGAAGAGACCATGAAGTGTCTCTTGAGTAAACATCATCATGAGCTTGAGCCAGTCAAGCCCTTCTTCTTAGTATTACAACAGCATCATCACCTTGAGAAATCAAGACATCTCTGGCCATAGCGTTGATTACCTAGCAATTTCCTCAAAGACTAAGGTTTGAGAAGAGTGCAACAATCAGATATGTTTACAGAGTAAAGTAGAATTAGCAGGACCAGATAAATTGTATGTTAAAGTTATTAAGTTTTGGCTGATTCCAAGCATTACCACCAGAGAAACCAGGGGTGGGGATGTAAATGAGGAAAGGGGAGATGTTAGTTAACAGGTACAAAGTTTCAGTTAGACAGGAAGAATAAGTCCTGGTGTTCTACTGCACAGTATGGTGACTATTGTTAATAAAAAGTTATATTGTTAAATGGCTAAAAAAAAGTCTTTTACAGTAAATGTTCAGAGTTCACTTATGAATGAGAACATGGGGTAAGAAAGGGATTGGCAGTAACCAAAAACTGCCAGGGGAGCACATAACATCAATAAGGTACCTGATCTCAAACCAGGCAAAGTGGGGACCAATGGGAGGCACAAACTTTACCTGTATAATGACGCCTTGTATACCCAACCCTGAATTGTATCCCACATCTTTAAAATAAAAAAGAAAGTATTTTAAATACTCTTACCACAAAGAAATGATAAATGTTTGCGGTGATAGATATGTTAATTAGCCTGCGTCGATCATTCCACAAAGTTTACCTGTATTGAAGCATCACATTGTATCCCGTAAATATATACAATTATTATTTGTCAATTAAAGACAAAATAAAACTTAAGAAAAAGGCAGGCTGCATGACTGAGATCACAATGGAATTTTAATAATGTCTATGCACATAATTTAAAATAACAAAATACAAAAATGTCAAATTATCTATGGAAAAAAAGTAAATCAACAGTAGTTTCTACTATATGTGGAAGAAAATAAAAATGGCAGTTATTTAGCAACTAATATGTGCCAGCCTTTATGTTAAGCAATTTCCATAGAATAAATTTTGTTGCTTATTATAATACTTTAAGTGGGATATTATTACTCTTGTGTTATAGAATTCTAAACTAAAGCTTAATTCTTTTAAGACAGTTTCTCAAGTTCCCAATCATTATGTGACTGCCAGGATTGAACCCATGTCCATCTATACAAATACTATTTAAAAACCTTTGTGAACCTTGGATACACTTGTTTTTTGAGGTCCCTGCCCATATTCTTTGAAATGTGTTAAAACAAGCACCCTACTTCAAACATAATTTGGATAGTATCATTTTAGTTGAGTTGACATTGAAAAGTTAAAGTAACTTTGTGGCTTTAGAGCAAAAATAATTATGAGTTTGCAATTTTATTTTTGAATTTTGCAGTCAATAGATTTTGTTTTCTGTTTTTGTTCAGAGTACAAATATTTTTATAGACTCTTGGAAGGTTCATGGGTTCTCACACTGTGACTGTAGTACCTACTAGACACAGCATCCTCACATTTCCTATGACAGTAAGAAAAGTGGTGAAAGAATGTAGTTCTCTCAATGCTACAAAAATACTTGGTAGATGGTGCAATCCTGAAACTAAAGACATTCATTCACACAATATTTTTACTTTAAAATCATGGGTACATGTGAGGATTTGTACATAAGTATATTGTGTGAAGGTGAGGTTTGGGCTTCTGACAAACTTTCCTCCCATATACACCCCTTGTAGGGCATGGTACCCAATGGGTAGTTTGCAGAAAACATTTTAATTTTTTCTTCTACACTAGAAGCTATTTGAGATCACTGGCCATTTCTAATTAATTCCTGCAATCCAGAACTTTTTGATTTTTTTTAGCACATAGTAATGAAAATTTCAAGAAATACTTATTAAATTAACCCAAGAAAAAAATGGATAGATGGAACTAAGTGACTATAACCGGATGCCTCCTAGGAAGTTGGTGACAGTTGTCATCTTAGAACCTGGTTTCCTGGTACCTCATTTATTAGGTTCATACCTGATCACATAGCTTTCATTGCTTCCATAGACTAAAGTCCACTTTACTGAAAACAAGCAGATAGTCCTCAGACTTTCGACTACTGACAACGTTAGAAAAAATGTTACTATTTATCTGTCTTCTAAAACAAAAAGTTACATACACCTTGAAAATTTCTCCACCATTCTTAAATTCTTATCTCTTTTCTGGTTTGATAGCTTATCAGTTTCACATTAGCAATTATCCATTTGTCTGTATTTGGATTGTAGGCCCTTTCTTTTATTTCTAAAGATGAATCATATAATTCCTTTCATTTTCCACTTTGTTGATTTCTACGACTTACCTTTACATTCTTCTTACCTTGTTCTCGCATATACCACAACCTTATGTGAACATCTTTAGAGAGTTATGTCAAAAGAGTCGAAGGAAATAGATTAGTCATTCAGTTTATGAACAGAAAAAGAAATGAAATAGATTTCATATAACAATAAATAACCAGTTCAAAATATTTTATAAGTAATTCTTTTATATTATCAGACTAACATGATATTTTTGCATTGAAACATCAGCAATCATCCATTTATACCAATTTAAAAGACATCACTTTAAACATTTTCCACTTCCTTTACAATCAATGGTTAATAAAAAACAAATCAAGTTAGTTTTGAATTGAAACTTAAATCATTTTGCTCATTCATTTTTAAAGCATTATTTCCTACCTGTGGAGCTAAGGTTTCTTCCAAATAAGTAATGCACATTAATAAGCCCTCACAGAACCTATGCACTTGAGATGAATGAATCTTGTTTTACATGATGGTTTGCTTGCTAAATGTGAGACAGTTCTTCTTATTTCATCTTCATTTTTAAGGTCTAAGAGAGCACTGAGGAGTTCCTTCCTGGGATGCTTGAGGAAGGAGAATATCTTGCAATTCCCAGTAGTATTCATTTTAGTGGGTTATACCAGCAGTTAGGACTTGGTAACTGGTAAATATGCTGCCCCTGAAAATAGTGGTCTGCAAAATCGTATAACAAGGCTTTGAACCTGACTAGGGTCAGATGAACGGTGCCACAGAGAATGGCTCACTGCGTTCAAGAAGGTGAATGAAGCTCATAGCAGGTTGAGTGAGGAGAAAGATGGGAGTGTATAAGAAGATTTAGGTTCTGTCCTTTTGTTTGGTATAGAGGGGAAAATGCCTATTATGACTACAGTTGCTTTCTAAAGAGAAGACTTATATGAAGGGTCCTTTATTCTGTTGATCTCATAGGAGGTTTTAGAGCTGAATTTCGGGATAGGGGTTTGAGTGGTCTGGATTGCTTGTATGATAGAAATAAATTTGGAGCTTTGAGAGAGGGAAAAGACATGCAGGAGAGAACATGTGAAGAAGAGGGATTAGAGAAAAACAAGAGGAGCTATAATGGGTCCATATGGTGAGGCTGTGGTGTTAAAGGTGTGAAGTGACCAGAGTAGAGAAGAGAATGAAATGATTTTTAAGAGATGAGTGCCTAGTTTTCAACCTGAGGTTTGGATTGTGAATATAAACAAGCCCCACTTCTCATTTCTCCGAATTGTTAGTTAACACGTCTTCATTTTGCTTTTGTAAAATTGCGGAAATTCTTGGTATATGTAATGCAGAGGAGAACAAATTTGAGAATGACTGAAAAACTTTTTTAACATGGAATAATTTAGTGGAATTAGAAACTGAGAACCAGAGGCAAACTCCACAACTAAGAATTAATGGAAAACTTAGAGAGAACTTTCAACTTCCAGCTAGTGTGAAATAGGAATTCAAGTAATATTTTGATGATCTTAAGAGGCAAGGAGATACCAGATAGTACTTGGGATATATATTGGTATGAAATTTGTGATTTTATTGTTACATGTGAAATTGTAAAATACATTTTAAACAATAGCAAAAAAATAGCAAAATTACAAAATTATAAAAATTTCTGTACACATTATTTTTTAAAGTGGTAAAATGTATACAAATAAAATTTATCATCTTAACCATTTTAAGTGTACAGTTTAGTAGTATTAAGTGCATTCACTTTGCTGTGAGCCCATCACCACTATTCATCATCAGAATCTTTTTCATCTTCCCAAACGGAAACTCTATATACACCAAACAATAACTCCTCTAGCAACCACCATTTTACTTCCTGTTACTATGAATCTGACTATTCTAGGCACCTCATATATGTGGAATAATATAGTAGTTGTCTTTTTGTGACTGGTTAATTTCACTTAGCATAATGTGTTTAAGATTCATCCATGTTGTATCATGTGTCAAGATGCCCTTCCTTTTTAAGGCTAAATAATGTTCCATTTCATTCATGTCTTGATGGACACTTGGGTTGTTTCTATGTTTTGGATATCGTGAATAATCCTATTATGCACATGGGTGTGAAACTATCTCTTTGAGATTCTACTTTGAATTATTTTAGATATATACTCAGAAGTAAAATTTCTGGATCAATAGTAGCTCTATTTTTAATTTTTTGAGGTATCACCTCACTGTTTTCCATATTAGCAGCACCATTTTACACTCCCAACAGTGCACAGAGTTTCCAATTTCTCCAAATCCTCACAAGTATTTGTTATTTTCTGTTTTTTTTTTCCTTTTTTAAATAGTCATTCTAATGAAAATGACGTGGTATAGTAGTTTTGATTTTCACTTCCTTAATTATTAGTGGTGTTGATATTCATTTTGTATGCTTATTGGCCACTGGTATATATTTTTTGAAGAAATGTCTCTTCAAGCTCTTTGTCCATTTTTAAATCATATGTTTGGATTGTTGGTGTTGAGTTGTAGGAGTTCTTTTTTTTTTTTTTTT
>CAUYQG010288466.1:0-22202 GCA_963574415.1 Tarsius wallacei | reverse complement strand
CATTTCATGATGGGTGATTTAGACAAACAACCTGCCCACACTGTGCTGAGCATTCTGCAGTTTTTGACCAAAAACTGCATGACCCCCATGCTCCACCCTCCCTATTGACCCCATCTCACCCTGAGAGACTTTTTTTTGTTTCCCTGAATGAAAGAAGTCCTCAAAGGGAAACGTTTTGCTGATGTCAAAGAGGTGAAACAACAAACGGCAGAAGCACTGAAAGGCATTAAAATTGATGAGTTCAAAAGCAGTTTTGAGCAGTGGAAAAAGCATCTCAATAGGTGTATTACATCAAATGAAGAGTTCTTTGAAGGTGACTGAAGTTTAAACATGTAAGAATACACAATTTTTTATTTTAAAAATTCCAGGTTTTGGGGGGTCCCTCTTGTAGTTGCTTCCTGCCAGGACCAGAAGGAAAAGTAGACAAGAAGAAAAAGAAAAAGTAAGGTATTACACCACGGTCCCAAACTGGAAAAATACTGAAGGCTACACTTAAGGGGTTTGTTTTTTCTAATTTGAGATAAAAACTTAAGAAAAATTTCTAAATCACACCACTCCTTCACACTTTCTACAACAACAGTACCTTAAAATCACAATTACACAGTATGCTAATATAAAGCAACCCCTAATATTTATCTTAAGTTGTTCAAAGAAGTATCAGACATTCCTTAAAAGTAATGTAATGCTATGGTTCTTATCACTTTGTACAATGAAATTCTAATGTACAAACGATAGCACAAAGCCAAATTAAAGAAATAAAAGGGGAATTGACGATGAACTGGAGGGAGGCACGGGAATCAATCACAAAGCATGACAACACTCAATTATTTCTCTACAATGGTACCTTAAACAGTCCTCTGCTTTCTGTGTTCTATGACTAATAGGGTAATGCGCTTACATGGCATTTAGAAAATGATATTGGGAATGGCTTTCTGTGTACATTCTCTCTTCAAATTGTTTAAAGAAAACTTGTTCAACTACAATCATGACTGTAATATCCCCATGATCAGGTACTCTTGGTTCATGAGTTGGAGCATGGCAGTAAAAGGGGAACAGGTTGGGCACAGGGAAGAACCCGAGGGTAAGGGAATTTGGCAAAGCTCTCCCTTCTCCCTACTTTAGATGTTAGTATTCCCCAGAGCTCTGCTATTAATGCTCTTTACTTCTTACCCATTCACTCACTACCTGCACAACCTCATTCATTCCCAGTTTTGAATTAGTATAGAAGACAATGACTCCCACAAAGTCTACCAGACCAATCTTTCTTCCAAACACCAAACAATATATCCAATTGCACGAGTAAATTGCTACTTTGATATTTCAGACACTTTAAATTCAATAGGTCTAAAGTGAATTCATTATCTTCCCGCATAAACTTTTCTTCCTGTATTCTACATCTATTAATAGTACAGCTGTCTATGGAGTCACTCAGTCAAGAGATCTGGAAGACATCATCAGTTACTGTCTTTTATCACTACCCACACCCCCCCTCACATATCCAATTGATCAAGTCTGCTTGTGTTCAGGATAGTTTTTTAAAATCCATTTTCTCCTCTCTGCTTCACCGCCATTGCCTCGGTCTGGTCCTCAGCATCTCTTGCCCAGTTCATTGCAATAGAGTTTTCTAGTATACCTGCTTCTAGTCCCTTCCTCTCTGATTATTACTTAATAGAACATTTTTAAAACACAGATGTACTAAATATCTCCCCTATGTAAAGCCCTTCAGCTCATCCCATCACCTATTGTGACAGACAGATTCTAAGAGGCCCAAGCTTCCCCACCTTCCTGGTGAACACACCCTGCATCATCCCCAAAACTGTAAATAAAGTGGACCCCATCCCTGTGGTTAGGTGATGGTAGATGGCACAGTTGACCTTAAAACACGGACAGGATCCATGTGAGCCTGACCTAATCATATGAGTCCTTTTATAGCAAAAGGTTTTTGCTGACTAGGCACAGAAGGGGAGGTCAGGAATTCCCAGGGGAGACAGATCAAGGTATGGGAGAGTCTGTGTTGCTGCATACAAGGGGCTTCATGGCAAAGATCCAACAGTGGACTCTGCAAGATAGAACAACTCCAAGCCAACAGCCAACCGGACAGTGGGGACCTCAGTTCTACAACCATGAAGAGAAATTCAGTCAACAACCCAAAGGAGCATGAAGCTGGATTTTCCCCTAGCTTAGCCTCTAGATGAGGATTTAATCAGTGAATAACTTGATTTCTGCTTTATGGAATCCTGAGAGGAGGACTAGCTAACAAATGCCAGACTCCTGACCCATGAAAAATGTGAGATGATAAATATGTGTTTTAAGCTGCTACATTTATGGAATTTTTTTTTTTACAGCAACGGAAAACCAATACACCAATAGATAACAATATCTAGTCTTGTTAGCACATCAAACCAATCCTTTCTGACAAGTCCTGGGTCTTCCTTTCCAGCTCATCTCCTGTTTCATCTGTCCCTGGTGTTTCAAATATATTCAGCACTTTTACAACTCCTCATGTGCCCAAATAAACAAACACAATCCTAAGCAGTATTATGTAAATATCATGCATATACCGAGAAGTATTCTGGAAATTTAAAAAATAAAAATATGCAAATGCTACTTAATTTTATGTTACCTTAAACCTCCACAGAGACAGTCAGTTAACATTTTCTGATAATTAATATCCACCTGGCAAAAAGTGATTGGAGACCTGCTTAACAAAATGCTATTGAGGAATCTTGACTCCCAAGGAGGTATTTACAGCCAGCTAAAGAGCTACAGTCATGCTCTTCATATATTCGCCCTATCATAAAACCTAGGCCCTAAAAGAGAAAGAAGAATCCAGGAAATGTGCCTCAAACAGTTACTCCCAATTTCTTCAGGCAAGACAGAAAGTTCTCTACAATAGTAGAGGATCTGTCCCAACACGAAAACAAGCGAGTTGGGTTGGTTTTCACTTCTTTCTTTCTTCCCAGCTGCTTCTATCAAGTTCCTAGTTATTTTCTTGAAACCCAGCACATAACACAGAACTCCTAATATGACAAGAGACAAAATATATAGGATGACCTGTAAATTCAAAGGTACTTGAAATCAAACTGAATGGTGAAGAAGCCTCTTCAAATCCACCTCTCAGAGTTACTAGGTAAGAAATCAAAAAGTGCAGTATGCTGAGGCTTAGTAGAACAAGAAAGAGTGCCTCATGCCAACTTCCGAAGGAACTAAAGATAAAGGAAGAGCAAGGTACCTTCATCAGATTCCTCCTTTAATAGACTTGCCTACATTATTTGAGGGAGTTCATTACCAAAGCCAAGGAATGCCACAGTATCTTGCTTGCCATAAAATGTAAGAGGCAAGCATGGAAAGCCAGAAGTGGAGTGTGTGTAGTTATTTCCAGGACATATTCAGGCTTGTTAAACACCTACTGATTTCTGACACAACAGCAACAGAACCATAGCTGCATCTTTTGTCTAATCTCAGCAGGTTCAAACCGGGTGGTGTGAGAAAAAGCACATTTCCGACGCTTTCCAGGTCAGAGTCTCAATCCTGCCAGCTTCTAGGGAAGTGGGTTTTCAAGAAACCTTAAATACAAGCACAGTTGTTACTTCCTGTTCTTATTTAATAAAATTGTTCAGCATTTCCAAAACTGCCCAATTAATGAATAGCTGATGGGAAAATACAGATATTATTCTTTCCAGGTAAGAAAACTAGAAATGGGGAGTTAAATGAAATTTACTTTCTAAGATTTAAGAAATATTTTTTGATGTCTAATAAATTGTTAGGGGATAAAAGCAAATCTCTGAATAGTATAAAGGTTATGATCCTCCTTTTATGTTAAAAAAAAAAACCATTAATTCTATAGAGTATTTTATATTATATGCTTAACAGAATATACTTTATAGTTTACCAATATGGGAATCCTATAAAATTAGAGAACCTTTCACATTTTCCCAGCCACTGTAGACCCAAAAGGGTCCCTGGCACTGGTAGATACAACATATACTCTTTCTGCTACTCACAACAAACCTGCAAGCTCCATTTTATAGATGAGAAAACTGATAACTTTTGGCAATGAATGACTTACAAATGGCAAAACCAAGATACACCCAGGCTAATGATACTTTAACATATAGCTTCCCAAAGTTTAATATTCTTAAGCTCAAATTTTGATTCTTTATAGGGTGTATTAGAAGAACTTTTCTACTGTATAACAATTATTTAGTCTGATTTAATTCATGGAATTTCTATAGAAATTCAGATATTCAATTGTCAGGGTATCTATACATTATAAGCTTCATAGATGTATTTTTAATGTCTGGGGGGTGCGGTGAGTGATCCTTTTAACTAAAATACTAAATGCCTGCACTCAATACTGATGAATAGATTCAGAGTTCAGTGTTTCCTCTATACTATCTTTAAGGAATCCTAGATATTTTGAGGAGCACAGAATAAAAACCATCAGAATAATTTTTTTTTGCAGAAGTTCCTGCTATTTAAGAAAGTATAAATTCACCAAAGGTAAATATATTGCTTAAAGTAATATAGAGTTTTAAAATGGTCCTCTGTTCATTTAAAAACTTTGTATTAGATGCTCTCAGTATGTCTGTCTCACACGGAAACCTTGAGAGAAGTAGGTATAAGAAAACCATAAAACCCTTGGTAGGAATGATTAGCAATTCTTTCTTCATATACATATAGTCCCAAATGAAGCTTGCTTATAAAACTAAATACATGATTTTCCTTGAAATAAGTACCTAAACTGACTACTATAATTAGCTTATTACCAGTAAATATGAGCCACAGCATATATATCACTAACAACAACAAAAACAAAAGTAGGAAAAGAAACTATTAGATTTCACTATGTAACTTTTCAGAGGAGCTTTTTCCTCTGTTTCATCGTTATTTTTTCCCTCTCCTACTGAATTATTTCATTACCATATCCACACAGCACACAACACCAGACTAAAATACAACTATGCCAGATTTTTGCTTCCTCTTCTGCTGTAAAAATTAACAAGATCATAGGAACAGTAAAACCACCAAAGGTATTCCATAAATGCATTTTAATATCTCCTTTTAAGCTAAAGATTTTTTTCAAGCTAAAAGTACCAAAGCTAAAAACAGTGCTCCCTCTCTCTACATGCCAATTAGACACTGGATTATGAGGCATTTATGTCAGCCAAATCCTGAAACTAATTACTGCCAATATGTGCTTCCTATTCAGACTGAATCAGCCCGCGTGTGTGTGTCAGTGGTTTTCTGTATGAATGCTAGTTCTCTGTAAATATTTTACCACGTCCCTAAAACAGGGCATTCATCAACATACTCTAGTGCTCTCTGAACCTACTTCTATGTCTTCTGGAAACACGACACATGCACACATCTATCACATCACACACATTCTGGGGAGCTGAGCTAGTCTGTTCTCCTCCAACTCTAAGAACCTATGTTTCTACCAGACCTTAGTAGTCAAAAAGTTGTCACAGGTGCTGTTCATAAACCTCAGAATTTGAGGGCAAGGTCAAAAGACACCTTTCTGAAATGGAAGTTAAACAAACAAAGAAAGAGATGATCAAACTCAGGCAGCTATCTACCCATGTAGAAATCTCCCCAGGTTATTATCCATCTTTGAAAAGAATTCTGATCTTGTGGGTATGCCAGCAGCCTGCTTCCCAAACTTCCCGAAGGGCCAAGAGTACTTCCAGAAAAGAAAGGCATCAATTTAAATGCTAACTAAGGGGAGATGAGCTATAATCTTGAAAATTATAACCTGTCTTTCATGGAGAAATGCTGTAATTATGAAACAAACTGGCAACTGATCAGGAAAATTGAAAAAGAATCACTGGATGGTGAATCTTGGGAAGGGATAGCCAGGGTCCCTAAGTTAGACTAGCCTTCTACTTTGAGCTAGACCATGTGATCACCACAGAACTTGCTAAAAACATTTTACATGAAGGCAAAAAGTTAAGCTGAGACTTGAAACAAGAAGCCACAAGAGGGGAAATGCAGGGAGGAGAGGAGAAAGCAAGTAGTAAAGACTCTGGTGGCCTCTCTTCCTTCTACCGGCACCAAAGTACATAGATAACTGACAGTTTTAGACAAACGGATAAATTTTTAAGCCCAAAGTTTACAGAATTACAAATACAGTAGACAACCAAGAATCTAATTTATTCAGCTTAGTAAACAGTTTATAAAGTAGATCTTTCTCCCCCACTTTCCCTTTTCTTCCTGCTATTTCACAAGTCCACGCTGGAGGCAAATATTTTACGTCAGTAAAATTCCTAATGCTGCTGCAGACTTTGGATGTTTTGGTGCTGTGGTGCAGAGACCTCTGGAACAGAAGGGCAGGAGATCTTAGTGCTAGCCTTTCTCTGCTCTTTCTAGGCTGTGTGCCCTCAGGCATACCACTAGCTTCTCTGAGCCTATCTTCTTACCAGTGAAACAAGATAGGAGACGAAGTTATTTCTAATGTCCCTTCCAGACATAAGATTGTTTGACTTTATGGCAAAAACGATCTCATATCTAAGCTTGAAGTCTTTGACTCATTTGGTCTTCAGTGCCTGCAATATAACCCCCTACCCTATAAAGCAAAACTTTATATTAAAGCCTCTGCAAAATAAGTAAAGCTCTTTGGCATCTTTCGCACACAGTGTGGCAGCATGTTAGTTTTATGGATTAAAATTTGTGCAAACAAGAAAAACAATATGCATTAAGAAAAAAAAACTAGAATTACTCACTCTCTTGTTTAAAAAAAGCATTTCAGTGCCTATAATGTGAAAATTGGTCAAAGCGTGCTAAAAAATGCAAAGATTTTAATGAGGTACCTGATAAAGATTACACCTTTAGGGATTTTTTTCAAGGTCTAAGTATAGATCCACTTCTAAGAAGCAGTCTGGGAAAGCTCATTGGTAGCAAACACCCCTGTACTGAGGTCATGGGGCTAGATAAACCTGTGTGGATGGGAAACCATGAGTGTCACTCACAGAGTTAGCTAAAGTCCATTGTGATGGGAAGACTCTTTTCCTGAAGAAGTAAATAAGGAATGCCTTGGACTAAAGTGGGGAACTTCCTTTTCTCCCTAGGCTAGGGCTGAGAGAGGTCTGGACTCTGAGGGGTAGAAAGTATACAAGCTACAGTGGGCATAAGCTGGCACCTGCCATGGGGGAGCAGAGTGGGCATCAGGCAGGAAGACACTGATTAGGGACTCTGAGATTCCTAGGGAATGGCACACGATATAGCAGCTGCGCTTTCTGTTACATGTGTTTCCTGAAAGTCTAAACTCAGGCATGCTATGGGTGGTTAGGGAAAGCCTGCTCTATTTCTGAAGCAGCAGTCAAGAAGGAACAGTACCCTCTACCTGAGTTCTAGGAAAGGTGTCAGTGGCAATTGCGAATGGCCAAGTCCCCATCTCATAGGGCTCTATGGCACTAAGACCACAAACATAGTAAGGAAATTCAAAGGACCTCTTCCTAGAGCACATGTGAGAAAGATATCAAGCTGGGAGGATTCTCTGAAGGAGATAAATATCCAGCAAGTCAGTTAGATATACAAAGTATAACCTGAAATTTTAGTCACAGGATGTTAAGAACTAGAAAACTTGGATTATTTTCAAACCCGGAAGAGTGCTTTCCTTCATTAAGCCAATAAGTAGTGAATATCTACTATGTGGAAAATTAACCATGGTGTTGTACAAAATACAGAGAAAAGATACTTCCCTCTGAACAGTTAAGACAGCAGAGCATAAACGTATGATTCCTGCTACCTGGACACAGAGAAGAAAAGTTCATTTCATCACCTCAGTAACACAAAGTTGTCATAAAACAAAATGGGAACAAGAGGAGTTCAGCAAGTTAGGTTTACATGGAAAAGCAAATCTAGTGTTTTAGCATCACAATGTTAGAATATTAACATTTGGAAAATAAATCCTATGAGTCCTTAACTCAACCTGACAACTGGGAACAACTGCAAAAAGAATTCCTTAGTGACTTTTATCTTATATTACAGCATCAACCACTTAACGCACACAAGCACTCAAGTTTCCAAAGTCACTCAGCTCCCAAAACACAGGCTTCAGTATGGTGAAATACCGGGCTCTTGCTGTATGCATGTCTTGACATATATGCTCACATTTTTAACCTTTTCATTGTTTAGAGTGTTTAAAGGACCATATCTACACTCATGATGAACTATGAAAGTTTATTATTTTTAAAAAATGAAAACTAGGAGGATGGATTTAACAATATCAGTAGACAGGGTCTGTCTTAATCAAACTTTACTGTAGACAAACCTCAGTACCTTGGCAAGAAAATTTAATGGAAACAACATCAGGTAAATGAGAAATATTAACAGTCCTTGTATGCAACCATTCCTATGGTTGCACCAAAGAGCCATTGCACAAGGAAACAAGGTTAATTAATGCCCTTTCATCCTCTAGAGCACCCGGGGGCATCATTCTTCAAGTAGGGAACTTCTGAAATTGCTAGACTGGACCACTTGGTGACAGCACATGATGGATGAGTGGTTTGATAGGATAAGTCAACTGGTTGAGCAAAGATCCACTGAGGAAAGTGACATGTTGTAGGCTACGTTGGAATTTACATAGTTACACAGAATCAAAAGTTCTGTGATGCATGTGTTTGTTGAAGGAATAATTATAATAATGACTTGGTTTGAAACAAGACTTAAAAAATAATGACTTGGTTTGAAACAAGTCATTTTTTATTTTTAAAAATTATTTAATATTTTTTATAATTCAAGAAAGGCAAGAGGTGCTCTAATCAATTTTTGGAATTATGGCAACTATATCTTTTGTCTGGTCAACAACTTCCAAAGAGATTGGAAAATCTTTAATCACATAACCCATAAAAGTTGGAAAACACAGACTTTGATTTTATTTTTCCAGAAAAATACCAAGAAGTGGAGTACACAAAATAGAAACATGATTTAGATGGTTAAATCATAGGTAAAGACAGAGCATTCAGTGAGTTTTTAAGCAGTCCCTTACTGACTGATAGCTAGAAGGTCACACACAAAAAAAGTTCTATAAATTACTCTCTCTGATCTGTTAGAAGCATCTGGAAGGTCTTTCAAAAAATGCTTACTGGAGTCAACTTGACCATTTCTGTACTTACTCCAGATGGAGGGATCTAAATCATTCTCAGTCAGGGAGCCCATTCAATCATAGGCTTCTGGATAATGCCTAGCTAACCTGGGGCCAGACTTTTAGAGTTGTACAGCTATATAAATAGCTCAATTTGATTTGCCCCAATCTGGATGCAACTTTTTCTCTAGTATGGCCCATTCATCAGCATTTTCCCCTGGAGTGCTAGTCCAATGTGGAATTACCCGAGTCCCATAAGCTGTACATCATCCTCACTATTGAACTGGTAATATTTAGAGGCTAAGTAAACTGACTTTCACCTGGGAAGAGAAACCTGTCAGAACCCTTTTGAATAACACATGCAAAGTAAACCCTCTACCACAGTTCCAGTAATACTTGAGACAACTATCCAACAGGGTTTCTCATGAGAAACCAACCAAACTACACTATGCAATGGCTTAAACATCTGATATAAGTAGCAGCAAACCTGTATTATGAAATATGGACTCAAATGTGAGATTAAACTTGCCTTGTTTTCCTAAAACAAAATCACACTAGATTAGAAAGGTGCCCAAATAGAGAAAACAACTTTCTAATTGAATGGTCATTAGGAAATACATTGGGCTCTAATCAGTCAGACTCTAATCAAGCTGCCAAATACAGAAGCAACAGGATGAAAATAAATGGGGTGGGTGTGAGCACTGTTTCTTCTACTGCGAGTGACTGGGGTACTTTTGTTTATTTTCTCTTTTAAAATTTATGTTTAGAGAAATAAACAGCAAAAACAATAAATGGCTAGCGGAAATGGCTTCAGTGATTGTGCTGGCATACATGAAAATCTGGTAGAGTGTAAACATTTCCCAAACATATACATCAACCCATCCATAATAAGATCTTTTCTTATTATAAGGAGATCTTATCTTGTATTTTAAAAAATCAAGACTAAGAGTTTGAAAGAAATTATTAAGGGAAAAGTCTCTTAAGTAGAAAAACATTGAGTACTAAAATAATCTAAGGCTACTGCTAGAGGAAAGTTAGAAAAATCTAGCACAATCTGAAAAGGTTTGCATTTGGGGGGACAGGAACTGAACATGTAGTAAGTGTTCAGGCATTGCTCTCAGAGAACTGTTCCTCGTATCTTGCTTTCCAGTTTGCTGCAACACTGCAGCACTGTGCCTCAAAAGAAAAAAGAACCATGCTATTCCCGGGTGTGTATATGTTGTATATGTTGGCAGGGGGTCCTTTACAAGGGGGTCCTTTATAAATCCTCATGGTGACGTCCTCATGGTGACATCATGATAGAGTTGAACACTGTTGGTTTTGACACCAAATTGATAAAGGTATCAAATAGGACATGGGGACAAACATGACAATTTCATGAAAATAAAATGCTGTTTTTGATGCCTTATTAAATGCAAAGAAGAGTTCCACCTGCTAACACCTCCTGCATGCTCTTCTTAATTCACCTACAACTACATGTATTGGGGATAGGAAATACCAAAGCAATTCTGTCCCTTGCATTCAGGCTGTTGTGTATTTGTGTGTCTCTTTTCTCCAGGAGTGATAGTAGCAAGGGTGTTGGAAGTGATCTGGTCTGAGATAGCATCTCAGGAACGGTTGGCTTCCACAAACACACCTATAGTTTCTGCTGGAAACGTCTGGTAACACGTACATCAACCCAAGGTTGACAGCAATCATTTAAGACAGCAGTCCCCAACCTTTCTGGCATCAGGGACTGGTTTTGTGGAAGACAATTTTTCCATGGATGGGGTTTTGGGGGGAGAGAAGAGTCATCAGGCATTAGATTCTCATGAGGTCACGAGGAGTGAGTCACCCAGATCCCTATTGTGCAGTACACAATAGGGCTTGAGCTCCTATGAGAATCTAAGCAGCTGCTGGCTCTGGTCTGACAGGAGGCGGAGCTCCACTTCCCCCCACCCCCACTGCTCCCCTTCTGCTGTGCTGCACTCCTAACAGGCCACAGACCAGCACCAGTCTGCAGGCCCAGGGTATGGAGACACCTGATAAGACAATCATTTTCTGTTTAACTAAAATCTGACTTCTGGTAACTTCTACTTTAGTTTTGCTTTCTTTACATGAAAAAGTTATGAGAACCCTTCAATCACAATCTCTCCAAGTAACTGAAAATAGTGATTCTGTCCCCTTTCAATCTTATTCTTTCCATATTTAACATATCCTATTTTCTAGTCATTCCTCATGGGAAGGCTTCTAGATCATTCGCCATCCTATAATTCTCTTGCAAATAAGTTCAAGTCAGTTCATTGTTCTTATTATAATTATTAAACAGATCCCACTTATTAAGAATATGCTACATCCCATCTTTGAGGCAAGTATTTTCACTTCTATTTTTCTGTTGAGGAAATCCAGGTTCAGAAAGTTTAAGGAAGTTCCTCGAAATCACACAAGTTACAGGTTGACAAGTGCCTTAGCCCTTTCCAGACTGGTGACTTCAGGGCATTTACCACACGTGAGTAAAACACAGCCTACAAGCAGGCTCTGTGCAGCACAGGGAACTTCCCAGGAAGCAGCCTATAATTACCCCAAAGGGTTTGACAACGACACCGCAGTCTTGGTTCATGCTGAGTTTGTAATAAACTTCAACGCAAAAACGAATTTTACCCAAGCTATAACTGAGTTTCACTGTCTCTCCCTCAAACACATTTCAAAGCTGCACTTGGTCCTTTCTTAAATAGGGGGGAAACTTTACCTCCATTCCTGCCAAATGTTAGCTTGCCAGCTTTCCTTCAGTGGCCCATACTGCACGCTTCACAATAAAACCGGATTCTGACACTCGGGACATTAGTCTCTTTTAAAGCTCTGTGTCACTTTAAAAAATAATTGTTCAGTATGTTTTCGTGCCTTTTATCCAAGTCTTTGATAAAAACTTGGTTCTGAGGAGAGGGAATATTGAGGGACATCTTCCCTTGGGCAATGCTTGCCCTTCTTTGTTTACCTGTTATGCCCCCTGTGTCCCTTGCCAGCCATGCTTTATTTTCCATAGTTTTTCATCAAAAAACAAGAGATATTTTAAATATGCTTGTTTTTTCTTCATCCCACACCCATAAATGTGTTTTCTAAATTAGTATCTCATTGCAATCTTGAAGACCACACCACTGATTTATGATCCATTTTTCTTATTTAATCAATCGGCTACAAATAAATCTACTGAGGTTTATCACATCCAAATTTCTCAGTCTTCTTCACAAAGATGTCAACAGCAGACACACATTTTCTAATACCTGTATCTGTTGTGAAACTGAAACTATTCTGTTGGCAAAAGTTTTTATATCCCAAGAAAGAGTTACTCTTAAGAATCTGTCAAATTTAAGAAAATACTTTATTACAAAGAAAAATAACTGACCAATATTGCTGTGCCACTCAAAATGTTCACAGTGACAGCAAAAGTAACACTGAATTGTATCCAAAG
Source organism: Tarsius wallacei (assembly GCA_963574415.1). Lineage (NCBI taxonomy): Eukaryota > Metazoa > Chordata > Mammalia > Primates > Tarsiidae > Tarsius > Tarsius wallacei. Next base: position 9,666 of record CAUYQG010288466.1, on the reverse strand, counting down.
TTAATAACAAAATGAATATTGTGTATGTAAAATCACAGTGATTATCTATAACGAACTTGAAGCACAGGCATAAATTAAATTTTGGCAAAATGATCAATACTATGTGTACCTCAGTCAGCACTGAGGCATTATTCTCTCTACATGAAACCCTGGAAACTTTCTTCTAGACTCTTCCATAGAACACTCTGGTAGCCATGACTAGAGGATTGTCAGTTTACCCTGTTTATTCCATTCCATAAATGCAATCAACAGAAAGATTCTCCTCAAGGTTAAGGAAAAAAGTTTCTCCTGTCTTAGATCAATTTTTCCAGAAAGTGTTTTTTATATTGGAAAAATACAATCTCTCAAGGTTACAAAAGTCCTTTAAGATTCATCTTAAAACCCAGTGAGGAATATATTACTGGAGCTCCCCATTTCTAGAATTCATATCTGAATTAGTAATTGGGCACTTTGGTCTAAGAAGTTAGGCAAAAGCAAAGCCAGCAAAAGGCAAGAAATGGATCTGTACATGGCAAACCTTACAGGGCACTGAGAAATCCTTGCAACAGTCCATTAATGTCTGCAAAGCTACAGGATGTCTAAACTGTTCTATAAATTAGTGGACTTTTCAAAAATTTTCTATATTCCTGCAGTCTGTAGTAATTTAGTAACCCAGCCCTCATTCTCAACCTAAATAAATTTAACATGAAATAAATGTGAATCTTTTGTTGCAAGAAAAGCACTGGGTACATGGGTGCATTATACAAAATATAGCAGGAACAACATGGGATTTGTAAGACAGAGGATGCAGAGATGAATAAACAGGGAACCTGGGAGATCAGGTGGGCTTGGTACTGGCTGGGTCATGAGAAATGAAGAGTAAAAAAGTTATGAGGAGAGGACACACACACACATGCACTGTCTGTGGTGCCTGGGAGAGAATCCTAGTACAACCTCAAAAAAGGAGTAGCTTGTGGAAGAAGCATGTGGTAGAAGGGGCTGGCTTGGAGGGGTGTGTGATGCCCCTCCTTTTACGACAAGGAAAGGGCCGGAGGCAGGAAGAATGATCTCTTGAAATGAAGATGTTAAATCTGAAAAGAAATCACCTTGCTAAAAGCATAAGCCATTCCTTCTTGGTGCACGCACAGACCTGCTTCCATAGCTTGAGTTCATGTCCTGTGTGAACTCTCCACGATATGCAGCGAACTTAACACTCATCGATCCCCATAGCTACCCACAGGTTGTGTTATTTTCATCTGTTACTTTGGTCTTGCTAAACATCTGACAAAAGGCATTCAACTGACTCCTCTCTGAGAGGAATTTTAGTTTTCTTTACAAAAAAGAACAAAGAGCAGTATACCCTCTTACACTGAAGCTGCAATGCCCATCATGATGTATGTTTTAAAAATTATTCATTCCCTGAGCAAGAAAAGGACATGGACCTTTCAAATTATCCCACTGCCCCTGTGTACAGAATTTATGTTTCTACCATGAAACAAGTGATTTGGCCAAATATGATGCAAATAGAAAAGGTAAAATTCAAGTAAATGCTACACCATAGCCAGGATATTAAAGAAAAGTTAATTTGTAAAGTCTTCAAATACTTTGTTTCCACCATAGAAAGTGTTAGAAACATCATTGCTAAAACAAATAAAATAAAATAAGATCACATTTTACTTTTGATTACAATATTTTGGGACACTATATGTATTTTTAGTGATTTGATCTCTTATTAGAGACTTTGGAAATAATTTTGTATTTAGATACAGGGTCTGAGTAATTTTCCAAAGTTCTAGAAAAAATAAAGAAGCATCTTGTATGTATTATATTAACATTCTCCAGCTCTCAATATCTAGGACAAAAAGTTTTAAAAATCTACACTTACCTCTACATCACAGGTATATTCTGACCCATCCAAAAGAATCACTTTGCACTGCATGCTTTTAGGCTTTTTGACAATCTTTAATGGAGACCGAGAGAGTTTACTGCTAGATGATTTCTGAGAAAGTTTATCGTCTTCTAATTGCTGATATTCGAGCTGTTTTGCAGCCCTGGCAGCAAACTCCTGTTCCTTGTCAGTGACCTGTGAAGAGCAAACAATCAACAGTTTTCATTGCAAGACAGGAAATAAATATTGCATTGCTCAGGCAATAACACACAACTTCAGAAACAAGTTGCTTTCTATTTCTTGGAGGATGAGAGATGTCTGAATTAGGATACTAGAAATGGTACACATATACAGATATTCATATTGTTACATTTTACCTAAATAATTTTGCCATTTAAATGTATCAATAGGGTCTTATTTCAGTTTAACTCCAGGATTTACTTTAGAAGCACTGAGATAGCAATTGCTATCAAGACAGGAAAGAAGGAAACAATTGACTCCTGACTTAAAAAACAAAAAATTGGATAGTACAGGCCTCTAAAATATATCATTTAGATATTATCTGATGTGTTCTATTTTCTTAATTCACTAGATTCTTCTATTTTCCACAACTTTTTATAACCGCCTCATCCATATACATGTAAGGTACCTGATAAACTCTAAGGCCTAGAGAGCGTCAAGAATTAATCTGTTCAGTAATTTTACAACTGTTAAAATATTTGATTTAGCTCTAAATCAATTCAATGAAGTCAGCAGCACTGGAATTCATCACAAAGTAATCCCCTATGTCTGCTTCCCTTCACTGTAATGAGCCAGTATAAGAACAAATCAAATCTGTCCAAAACCCTTTAATCTGCTTTCAAACCACAACAGACTAGTCTAGGCCAGACACAAAACTGTAGAGGACATCCTGTGTAATGGTACAATTATCCCTTGAACCAAACCCTTGGAAATCTCTCTGTGCACTGATCTCTAACTACTCTCTCCATTCCCATCTTCTACCTATTTAAATGACCTCCAGGACTGCAAATTCAACCCATGGGCCAGAATGCCATTGTCCCTAGTCTACAAATATGCACTGATGGTCCAAAGAAAGATATGCACCAAAATTCTATTTAGGGCCTTGAAATCAGCATGAAATTTCCTCTCTCGTGAACACACTATCAGCACGGTGCTAAAAATACATGGGCTGAAAACAGTAAAGGCAGCATTGATGGTTTATCATTTCAACTTTTTTATTAACCTCTACAAGTTTACAACACTCTGATATAATTACAAAGGTATTCTGACATATTTATTTTGGAGTTTAAGCACAGATTTCTGCTTTTCTGCATTCTCTATCTTGCTTTCCATTCAAAAGATTGCTAAGATAGTCCTTTTCTCCACCTTGCCCAGGAATTCAAGACAAAGCCTTGAGCTGCTCTTAAGAACAGAAAGAGACCATACACCGAGCTAATAAAAATAAACCAACAAAAGACTGATAACCAATTCCAAAGGCTAAAATGGCTAGCTTCAGCTAAAACAAGTAAATAACCAAGAATACCTGCTGTCAACTTCGTCCTACTTTTTTGACTGTTATCTTTCCACATCAAAGTTTTAAATAATAACTACAAGAAAATCATAAAACTGTCATTAATATTGGCCTTTAAATAGTTTAAGAATAAGTTTGGTAACCTTGGAGTTCTATATTAACAACAATAACACATGTTTGTTAAGTGCTGTATTATTTATACAAGACTTTTACATGTTTAACTTACATTTTTATCTCATCATAGGCAAAGGACCATTAGAAGCTACATTTTCATTTAAATTTTACCTAGCATCAACTTTTTCTATGTATCAGGGAAGATACTAAAGTAAAAAAAAAAATTGTATAAGAATAAGCCTTATGGGTTACTTTAAAATGTCAACACCAGAGGCATCCTAAATCATCATTAAGGACAGGCCTTGTTTCTGGGAAAACAAGAAACACAAACCCATCATTGAGGCTCTGACATACATTTTTAAAACTTTAATGACTTCAGAAAAGTAGATCAAGCACCTTAAATGAAATATCAATCATAGTCATATGATGCATTATAATTTAAAAATATTGGATTTTTAATAAATCTTCTATCTCATTTAATCCTTGTAGCAGCCCATGGCATAGGTATTATTACCCTCATTTGCAGATAAAGAAAGACACAGGAAGCCTAAGGAACTTTCTAAAGGTCACAAAATTAGTAAGTTGGAATTCAAATCCAGCCAAATCCATGTTTTAATTACCACTGCATGCCAACACACACTTCATTTTTTCTCCAACATAACTGGCCTCCTACTTTGAATCAAATAATTTTGTAGAAGAATCTTGAAAATTATCTTTTCTGAGATCCTTATTTTGTAGATGAGGAAACTGAGGACTGAGGGTTTGAATGAGTTCCCCGAGGACAGTAAAATAAGTACCAGAAGAGACAGGACTAGCTTAAGTCTCTGCCCTTTGGGCAGTCAGTCATTTTTCACTCTTAGTATCACTTCCCTTCTTTTTTATTAAGCATCTGATTACAGAATATAAAGAAAGTATATTTAATCATGTCTAAGTATAGATACTCATACTTTTCTATAATTATTTCCCATTTTCATGTTATTTCATTTCAGAGTTAAGAGGAGAGAATAAAGAAAAAGCCAAATATTCAGTCTAGTAATTTTAAATTTTTGAAGATTAAAATTTTGAAGATTAAAAAAAAGAAGAAGAAAATCAGTCAGGCATGGTAGCTCACAGTCTAGGCAAGACCTCATTCCTATAAAAAGTTAAAAAATTAGCCAGGCATGGTGGCATGCACCTGTAGTTCCAGCTACTTAGGAGACAAAGGTGGAAGGATCGCCTGAGCCCAGGAGGTTAAGGCTGCAGTGAGCTGTGATCATGTCACTGCTCTCCAACCTGGGTGACAGAGTGAGATTCTGACTTAAAAAAAATACAAACAATCCAAACACTAATAGCTTCACTTCTCTACAAAAAGAAAGGGGGAAGAAAAACCATAATGACAATAGCTCTTTAGATTTTGTTTACTAAACTAGGATGGAAATTCTCAGGTCTCCATCACAAAACCTCTGAGAGCAGACAGAGCATTTATTTATAGAGCGAAAATAAGTGTTATTATTAATGTCATTTAAAAGCAGAACTTGTGACTTTAGGTTTTAAAATGGCAGCGCAGAAGCAAGCTGTCTTCACTCTCCACCCCCTACACCAAAAATAAATATGCAGCACTGAGATTTTCACCAGTAACACCCTAGAACTCAAATATGAGACCCCAGGGTCACAGAGAAATAAAAGAACTCCAAGCAGATGGTAAAAAAATTGAACTTCTACATTCATAATGCCTCTCCCCCACCATTCTGTCCAGCATTATAAGTATGTGGAAAATCTTCCCCCAACTCACAGTTTCTATACTTCAAAAAGTGAGAATAAGGTGGTTAACCAGCTTTCCCACATCCTGTGTTCCCTGGCAGGAGATTTGTCCTTACCTTGACCCATGGGAAGCATCATGACTGCCTAAAGGGAGAAATATCCCTCAGGTCAGTCAGAGACCAAAGGGGGAGGTGGCACTACCATCCTCAGCCCTAGAAACTCTGCTTTGAAATTCTGCCAAAGAAGATGCCAAATCAGCATCACCATGCTACAGAAGGTATAGTCCACAGGTCCCTTGGGCACAACCCCCTAGCCAGTTTTCCCACAGTGCTGGGATAATCCTTTTGGGAATTCCCTTATTCAGGACAGGCAGCACTCCAATCATTTACTAGAGTCAAGGAAAACCTGATTTAAGGTACCATCTAGAGACAAAAAGGAGTCAGTGAACTAGCAGTAAGGATTTGTTAAGCAAATATATTCAGTAAAAATCAAAACATGACAGAGAAAACTGGAATAAATAATTCCTTTAATACAAAGACATAGATGCAAACCTACAAGAAACAGCAGCAAACAGGGAACCATGACCTCCTCAAAAGGACAAAGCAAAAATCCAGTGACTGACTCTAATGAGATGGCAACTTGTGAGCTCTCTGACCAAGACTTCAAAATAGCAGTTTTAAGAAAACTCAGTGATCTCCAAAATAACCTAGAAAAGCAACTCTGAAATGTATTGGAGAAATTTAACAGCGATTGAAATAATTTTTAAAAAATCAAACAGAAATCTTGGAACTGAGAAATACATTTACTGAACTGAAGAGCACATTAAGGCTCTCAACAGCAGAATGAACCAAGCTGAGAAAGAAGTGAGTGAGCTCAAAGAACACCTACTTGAAAGTACACAGAGGGGAGAAAAAAAAAAAAAGAACAACCATCACCTACAAAATTGCCTCAGAAAAACAAATCTAAGAATTGTTGATGTTCAAGAGGGAGCTAAGCAAGAGAAAGGGGTAGAACGTTTATTCAAATAAATAATAAAAGATAAGTTCAAAACATGAGAAAGATAAATATCCAGGTACAGGAAGGTTTGGGAACACCAAACAGATTCAACCCAAATAAGACTATATAAGTCGTATTATAAGACTATTATAAGGCATATCAGACAATCAAACTCGCAAAGGTCAAGGATGACGAGATAATCCTAAAAGCAGTAAAAGAAAAGTGGCAAATAACATAAAGAAGTTCCAATTTGGCAACTAATTCCTCAAGGGAGCCCATACAGGCCAGGAGGGAGTAAAACAACATTTTCAAAGTGCTCAAAGAAAAAAAAAACTGCCATCCAAGAATATTGTGTCCAGAAAAATCATCCTTCAAATATAAAGGAGACAAACAAAAGCTGAGAGCATTCACCACTAGCAAACTCATTTTAAAAAAAATGCTGAAAAGAACTCTTCAAGCTGAAAGAAAAGGAAAAAAAACATTAACATGCAAAAGGAAAATTTTTCAAGGTATAAAACCTACTGGTAAAATCAAGTACACAGACAAACTCAGAACACTCTATTACTTAATTGTGATGTACAACCCACTCATAACTAGTGTGATGCCCAAAAGACAAACTGATCAAAAACAATAATAGCTACAACAAACTCTTAAGAGACAGGTAATATAAAAATAGGTAAGTTGAGGCAATTAAGTAAAAATGTGGGAGTATGAAGTTAAGTTTTAGCAGTTTTTTTTTTTGCCTTTGTTTCTGTTCTTTTATTTATGATCTAAGATATTTTCATCTCTTTGAAACAACTTGTTATATCTATAAGATTTTTTTTTAAAGCTTCATGGTAACCACAGTACAAAACCTATAATAGAATTACTAAAAATAAAAAGTAACACATTAAAACATAATACCAGAGAAAATCAACCACAAAGCAAAACAGTAAGAAAGGAAGAGAGGAATCTCAAAACAACCAGAAAACAGGTCACAAAATGGCAGTAGTAAGTCCTTATCATTAATAACACTAAATGTAAATGATCTCAATTGTCCAATTAAAAGGCATAGAGTGGCTGAAAAGATTCAATTTTTAAAAAAGATCCAATTATTTGCTGCCTTTAAGAAATCCACTTTACCTATAAGGAACACAAGCAGACTGAAAGTAAAGGGGTAGAAAAAGATATTCCATGCAAATGGAAATCAAAAAAGATGAAGACTGATCTATACTTATAGCAGATAAAATAAACTACAAATTTACAACTGTAAAAAGAGACACAGAAGGTCACTATATAATGCTAAATGGATCAATTCAGCAAGAGGATATAATAATTATAAACTTCTATGCACCCAATACTAGGGCTCCCAGCATATAAAGCAAAGATTAACATGTCCAAAGGGAGAAACAGACTGCAATACAGTAATCGTTGGGGATTTCAAACACCCCCTTTCAGCATTGGACAGATGAGCTAGACAGAAAATCAATGAATAAATATTGACTATAAACTATACTGATGACCAAATGGACCTAACAGATGCAGAATACATATTCTTCTCATCAGCGCATGGAGCATTCTCCAGAGTAGACTACATGTGAGGCCACAAAACAAGTTGCAAACAAATTTCAAAGTATTATATGTATCAAGTACCTTTTCTGACCATAGTGGAATAAAATTAGTAATAAATAACAAGAGGAACTTTTTATACTGTACAAATACATAGAAATTAAACAACATGCCCCTGAACAACCAATGGATCAATGAAGAAATTAAGAAGGAAATTTAGCCGGGCTTGGTGGCTCAGCCTGTAATCCCAGCGCTTTGGGAAGCCAAGGTGAGTGGATTGCCTGAGCCCACGGGTTCGAGACCCACCTGGGCAACTTGGTGAGACCTCATCTCTACAAATCAAAAATTAACCAGGCGTGGTAGCACGTGCCTGTAGTTCCAGCTACTTGGAAGGCTGAGGTGGAAGTATCGCCAGAGCCCAGCAAGTCGATGCTGGGGTGGCCGGGAACGGCCACTGCACTCCAGTCTGGGTGACAGAGTGAGACTCCAACTCAAAAAAAAAAAAGATGTACAAAGGATCGTTAGAGACTATCACAAGCAATGATGCACCAACATTCCAGAAAATCTAGAGGAAATGAATAAATACCTGGACACATACAACCTACCAAGATTGAACCAAGAATAAACAGAAAACCTGAAGAGACCAATTATGGGTAATGATATGGAATCTGTGAATCTGTAATAAAATGCCTTCCTTCAAAGACAAGCCCCAAGACCTAATGGCTTCACTGCAGAATTCCACCAAAATCTAAAGAAGAACTAATACTCATTCTCAAACTCTTCCAGAAAATTGAAGAGGCAGAAATTTTTCCAATTTGTTCTACAATGTCAGCATGACCCTGATACCAAAACTGGAAAAGGATACCACAAAAAAAGAAAACTATAGGTCAATATCCTTGATAAACATAGATACAAAAAACTCCTAACAAGTACTAGCAGACTGAATCCAGCATACGTTAAAAAGATCATTTGCCATGATCAAGTGAGATTCATTACAGGGATGCAAAGATGGTTCAACAGATGCAAATCAATAAATGTGATACAGCATACCAACAAAATCAAGGACAAAAACTATATGAGTATTTCAGTAAATGCTAAAAAGCATTAGACAAAATTCAACATCCTTTCATAATAAAAACTCTCAACAAATTGAGTATAGAAGGAAAATACCTCAACACGATTAAGCCCTTTTATGGCAGACCTACAGCTAACAACCTACTGAACAAGGAAAAACTGAAAGCTTTTCCTCTAAGATCTGGAATGAGACCAGCATGCCCACTTTCACCACTTTTGTTCAACTTAGTATTGAAATTGTCAGCCAGAGCAATTAGAAATAAGTATATCCAGATTGGAAAGTAGGAAGTCAAATTGTCCCTGTTTGCAGATGACATGATTTTATATATAGAAAACCTCAAAAGCTTCACCAAAAACCTCTTAGATATGATAAATTTAGTAAAGATGCAGAATACAAAATAAACATACACAAATCAATATGCCAACAGAACTTGCAGAAAAAGAAAAATTAAGAAAGCAATCACAGTTACAACAGGTACAAAAAATTAAAATAACATACAGTAAGGCCCTTATATATGAACCTTCAAGTTGTGAACTTTCAAAGATGCGAACATGTGTTCTCATGTCCAGTTACATAAGTTAGCTTATGTGTATGGCATAATTGTCACTTGTGTGCATTCTTTACAGGTGGTTGTGCTTTTGTATTCTTTTTTTTTTTTGAGTTGGAGTCTCACTCTGTCACCCAGACTGGAGTGCAGTGGCACGCTCCCAGCCACCGCAGCCTCGACCTGCTGGGCTCCGGTGATCCTTCCGCCGGTCAAGGGCTTTTGAGATCCTCCTATTCTCATTTTCCCCA
>CAUYQG010288465.1:0-12688 GCA_963574415.1 Tarsius wallacei | reverse complement strand
CCCCCCCCCCCCCCCCCCCCCCCCCCCCCCCCCCCCCCCCCCCCCCCCCCCCCCCCCCCCCCCCCCCCCCCCCCCAGCCCTCAGAGATCTGTGTCTTAAAAAACCCTCCAGGTACTTCTCATGCATGCTCAAAATGAGAAGAGTAGTGCAAAAGGACAGTGTTTGAGGTTAGGCTTTATTTAAGTCAGGCAAGATGAAAGCAGAGGGGAGGAAGGAGAAATGTAGAAATTAAAGAAGACAGGTTTGGGTGACTGTGGATGTGAGTGGGAAGGGAGGAGAAAAGATTTGAGCATGGTGCAGGCTTTGGCAATTGTGATTATTTGGCAATGCTATGTCTCACAACAGGGAATAAATAAAGGAGGAGGAACAGGCTCAGAGCATGAAGGATGGGCTCTGTACCTGACTCACCCATATATTTTGGACCTTGTTGCAAATCCCTGACAAGCAACTTGCAAGTGGTATGACTGTTAAGTGAGTCAGTCACTTTAAGCTCTGTGAGCCTCAGTTACCCTCAGCTCCAAGAAGAGACTATTGATAGTAACAACCTTGTGTTATCTTGAAAAAACAAACAACAAATTGCTGCTTGTGGATACTGTTTGTTACTTCTCAGACACCATACACATTTGTAACAGATGTGTCAGAAGGAACTGAAAGCAATTCCCTGTCTTGCTACTTATTATTTGGAAGACAGCATAAACTGGTCAATCACTTCTCATCTCAGCTTCCTTGTGTGGTAAATGAGGATAAAAGAATTTACCTCAACATTTATTACAAGAATTAAATGAGATAGCATGTGTAAATCACTTAGCACAGAGCCTGGCACTTAGTAAGTGCTCAGTAAACACGAACCGCTATTATTATTATTACTAAAAATAATATTGAAGAAAATTAGCTTGATTTTGTCTTTTCAGTGTAAACGTCTAAAGCCTAAATTCTCAACCAGGACCCAAGCTTAAGTTAGAGTCAGCTGGCTCATGACTGTCATGACATTGGTGGTTTTCTTTTGAGTGTCATATGACCAGTACATATGGAAAGAACTTCAAAGCCCAAATTGAGGCCTTTGCTAATTATGTAAGGTTTCCCTTTTGAGGTGAGTGTGCTTTTGGATCCTATGAAATGAAAATGGCAGTGCAAACACACAGGTTCTATTTTGAGGTGATCCAAAAAAAAGACCCTAAAATTAATTGTGATTATTTTTGCCAGAAACAGGTGCAAGAGTGATGTTGAGTCACATGATAGCCTCAGATCTGTGCTGTTGCAGCAGAAGCTGCTTTTCTCCTGATCTCTGCCCTTTGGGACCCCTCCAGAAATCATACCACACCGGTGACATCTATCATTGAAAGACCCCATGTCTCTCCCCTTCTACACCACCGGTGCAGTCACTAAAAACTACTCAGAGAACCAAGCTGGAGCCTCTTGTGCTGAGCTTCTAATGATACTCTCTCCTAATTGGGTCTCCAGCCCTGAAATTTTCATTTAAGCACATTGTTAAAATGCTCATTCTAATCGACATCATCAACATAGCACTTCATCTATTATTCATACCCTCTAGCCTAGCTCTGGATTCAGAAGGGGCGGATGACAAGGGCTTCGTGTTGCCCAGTTGGTGAACACTAAGTTCTGTTGATTTTCTCTGCCATGTCTTTTCTTGCCTCTGTTTCCCTCCTGCTGAAGCCCTGATATAGGCTTTTCTTATCTGGACCCTCTCAGCAGCCTCCTCACTGTGTTCATTACCTCTAATTCCTCCTCCCCTAATGAAATGCACAGAGATCTGCTGGCATTTTTTTTGAATCCAGTTCTAATTTGGCCACTTTTCTACTGTAATCTATATTCCCTTGGAAATCAAATTTAAACTTCCTCGGCAGCATTCGAAGCCCCAGCAAACTACTTTCCTATCTGATCTCCCTCTTTTTTCATCAGTCCTCTGCTTCTTCAACAGAGAACTCGTCACCCCCACCACACCCATTGCCATGGTCAACACCCAGCCCCCTCCCCATGCTCTTCCCATGGCCCAGATCCCCTTTTCTCTTTCCTCCCAGGGAGATAACGATCCTATCAACCTTTAAGACCTGCCCCAAATGTGTTCTCATTCATGAGGAACTATTGCCCTCCCCACACTGGGATTTAAATGCTGTTCTCTATGCTACATTGTCTTTTAGAATGTAAGGAAAGAACTAGATATGCTATAAAATACATATTTATGTTCAGGAGTCTCAGCCACTTGCTGAAGGTATTTGGAAACATGAACCATATTTGCTTCAACTTTATGTTGCTTATAAATTCAGTGATATGGGGCCTGATTGTCCCACAAAGATGGGTTTAGAACAATTATATCAGCATCCTGTTCATCCTAACATTTGCCCCCATCAAACCTTTATTTATTTATTTATCTGAGTTGGGGGTCTCACTCTGTTGCCCATGCTGGAGTGCAGTGGCATAATCAAATCTCGTTGCAGCCTCAGCCTCCAGGGCTCAGGTGATCATCCACTTCGGCTTCCCAAGTGGCTGGGATTACAGGTGTGTGCCAACACACCTGGCTAATTTTTTTGATTTTGTGGACACAAGTTCTCACTATGTTGCTCAGGCTAGTCTTGAACCCCTGAGCTCAAGCAAATCTCCTGCCTCAGCCTCCCAAAGTGCTGAGGTTACAGATGTGAGTGACCACACGTGGCCCCCATTTAGCTTTTTTAATGAGGTAGTATCAATATTAGGGGTAGCAATGAAATAGGCCTAGAAAACTTTATTCAATGTTCTCTGTAGTTTGAGAACCACTATCTCAGTTATTCTTATGTGGAGGACAGTGATCTGATATGTACACGATTCTGGAAGGAAAGCTTGACCCCTGCCTAGTCACTCTGACCCAAAGAGTTTGCTCTGAGAAAATGGACAGAGTTTGTGAATATAAACTAATTGACTTAGAGGTGCAGGGGTAATTGCCTGGGTTAGCAGAGGTTGAGGCCGTCTTTTCTAGAAGAACCATGGATGTCTATGATGCTGAATCAGAACAGTGAGAACATCAAGGAGGCAGTTAATAAAGAGGGCTTCACACAGGCTGGAATTGCTTCAAAACTCTGTGTGCCGGTACAGAAGCATGATGACTGAAAAGGGGGCTCCAGCATGGATAGAAAGAAGTCGCTCTGTTTTCTTGTATTATATTTAATTTTAATTTTATTTTTTTGGTGACAGGATCTGGTTCTGTCTCCCAGGCTGGGGTATAACAGTGCATCACAGTTCACTTTCACTGCATTCTTAAACTTCTAGGCTCAAGAGAGCCTCCTGCCTCAGCCTCCTGAGTGGCTGGGACCACAAGCATGTATCACTAGGCTGGCCCTTTTTTTTTCTTTAGTTTTTGTAGAGATAAAGTCTTGCTATATTGCCCAGGCTGGTCTTGGACTCCTGGCCTCAAGTGACCCTATTGCTTCGGCCTCCTAAATTGTTGGGATTATAGACGTGAGTCATCATTCCTGACCTCTACTTTGCATTTGAAAGCAACACTACTCCACTGGACCAAGGAAACCCATTGAGAAGAAGGAGAATTAGACAAACTGCAAAGGCTTCTCTGTGGCCCTCCTGAGGTCGGCCCTGTTCGTCCCCTGGTCCCCTGAGTTATAGAAGCGGGTTGCGTTGCTTGCACATTTAACTTGTAACTTAACAATGCCATAAAGTGAGTGTTGCTGGACTCCAATTCCTTTCTAAATCCAGCCCTAGACTCTTTCAATTCCAGCCCCATTTTTAGGCAATGATAAGGGGTTAAAGGCTGAAAACTCAGGTATAAATTAAACAATAGGCAGCTTTCTTGCCCCGACTCATATAAAATATTCAGTGAGGAGGAGGCCTGACTCTGCTTAAAATGCAAATGACTGAGCAGAGGCCTGAAAATCTGCCATTTGGTCAGTGTAGTCAGGGCTGGAGAGGGTTCTTCCCAATCCTCGGAAGCTGACTTCAGCGTGGCACTTGTCAGGCGAGTCAGCCAACTGCAGATACACCAGAAGGGCTGCAATCTGGCTGGGGTGCTGCAGAGAAAACTTTGGCACTTAAGTCTGATGTTTGCCACTGGCAATGAGGTCTGTATTTGCATGAAAGGGATCCCTTTGCCAAGCACTCAATACTTTTCAAAGTCATTTCTCAATCAGTCTTCTGAGTGTTATGGCCACTCTTTCATCAGAGGCTTGGAGTTTTATATCTGTCTTGCACATCCGTCATGGCTTCCTGGAAGCTGCCTTTCTGGACTAGGATTCATGTTCCTCTAGATGGAAGACTTTGAATAGGTTACTTAATGGCTCATTGCCTCAGTTTTCTCATCTGCAAAATGGAATCGTTTTGAGGACTACATTAGAAACATGGGCAAGGTACTTACTATCATGCCCATTCCATTGTAAGTTTTCAATAACTCAGTTTTTATCAGTGTTGGATTGTTTTAAGATTCAACTGGAATAAGGTATTTGGAAATATTTTGCAAACACATATGTATATAACAAGTCAGTTATGAATCTATTTGTTGTCTTCTCACAAAAGTCTGGCATGGACATGACAGTAATGTTCCCACAGTATAGAAGAAGAAACGGTGCATAGAGAAATGAATGCAACTGCCTTGTGTCACTTGGTACCTGAGGGAAGAGTGATTCCTATGCTGTTGCAGATTCTTTTAGCCTATATTTATGGGCCTCGGATGTGACATAGGCCCTCCTTAAAGGCCTGAATCTCCAACATCAGAGCTTAGGTGGATTTGGTTCCGACCCTCTGCTCTTGTCTGTCATGTCTTACTGTAACTTTTTGTGGACTACTCTGTATATACCTGCAAATGCCTGTGTCTACTTAGTTACCCTCGTGAGCTGGTACAGACTCCTGCCTTTCACCATTTTAATCAATAAATCGAATTGCTCTCAAGAGTTGTTGCAAACTCTCCTGTGGGCCTGAGAAATTATTGAGAGTGATCTTATAAAGCATCCCATATGTTTCTTCATCTCCCTGGCTCCCACCCTTACATCGAGCTGCCTTTGCAATACTTCTCATACCACAGATGGCATTCCTGTCTCATGCAGACCCCTGCACCACATATTCCAGCCCCCACCACCCACCTCACCTGGTTAGAAGTGGGAGAGAGGGTCATGGCTACTCACCTGACCTCTGACTTCAGATACTTTGGTCTCAAATTCAATCTCTGCAACTTACGAACAGTCTTGAGCGAGAGAGTGATGTTTTCTGTGAATCCTCATTTGAAAAATAGATATAATAAAGAAACAAAGAGCATGGAATTATTTTGAATGTTCAGGGAGATAGAGCCAGGTTTTCTGGTTTCTTCCGACTGACACTGCACCTCTGCTTTTTATGAGAAAACACATGAACTCTCATAATTTACAGTTATCTTATAAAAGGCACAATTCCATTTCATCTGTATGATAAACTATGAAGGCAGATATGAATGCCTATTTATAGGAAAATGAAATTATATTCAGATAGTTTGTCACTTGTTCTCAGTCACATAAATGCTACAAGGTACAATCAGAATCAGACACCCCATCTTCTAACCCCTAACTCCAGGCCTGGTGCTCTTTCTGCCAAGCTGGGAACTATCCAATGGCACATTTCTAGCTAATATCGACTAACTACCAAGACAGATAGAGACTCAGACACATACACATTTTCACCATTCATTTCTACAGGGGATAAAGTAGTCTCATTTTGAGACTCTCAGTTTACCCAAAGTAATACTTCTTATCTCTTAAGCTAATTTAAAAGATACATGTTTTGTTTGTGGAGTCATGAGATTCCAACTAGCACAAACTAGGTGCTCTAAAATTTATTTCTCATTCCCTTTTCTGTTAGAATTTCATCCAATGAATTTTTAAAAAATGATCTTATGAAAATAATCTGTGTGTATTGGGTTTATTTGTACTATTCCAAGTATTTTACATGAATCTAATTAATATTTACATCAAACCTTTGAGTGGGTATTATTGTTATCCTGATTTAGAAAATGAGGCACAGAACTTTTTTTTTTTTAACTTTTTTCCCTTATTTTAATGATGTGGGATAAAATTCAGGGTTAGGTATACAAATGTTCATTATCCAGGTACTTTTGTTGATGAGGTGGCACAGAACTTTCAAATAGCTTGCTCAAGGTGGTCATATGTCTAGTAAGTGATTGAACCAGATTTCAAACCCATGAAGTCTAGTCATCACTGTTAAGCAGTGTATCCAGGATAACTACTATTTATTGAGTGTTGACTTGATACCTGGCAATGTGCTAGGTACATTTCTATTTTAACATTGTAACTTTACAACAACCTAGAAAGTAGCATATCATTCAGGATAAAACCAAGACACTATTTTCAGTTTTTGAAAGAGAGGGTTTTTAATGCAGGAAGTTGATGGCAGAGGTGATTAGCAAAGCATGTATAAATCAAAAGGGGATGGTTTAGCAACACCAGAATCCATGATCTTCTTTGCTCTAGAGAGACAAAATGAGAAGATACTGTTACTGAATCCCCGGGGTCAGCATTCTTTGACAAGAGTAGGAACCAGCAAGGACCTGTCTAATAGGAGGTATAGTCATGTAAGATATGAAGCTACAATGCAAACACTGTCTGAGCCACATAAAAAGGAATATCCTAGGCTCTCCTTTCCTAAAGTCCTCCAGTCTCTTGTCAGTGCTTCTCATTGAATGAAAACAACTGATATATCAACCTTCTGGGGTCAGTCCCTTTGTTATAGGCAGGAGGAGGGGGCTGCTGAGGAATTGATTTAAGCACAGCCTATCTCTTTTTGACATTTTCTTCTTTTTACCTATATAACTCTCCTAACACCTGTATGCTGCTGCCTAACATGAGGCAAGAATACAGCGTATACATAAAGATATTCCAGACATCTGACCAATAGTGGGGAGAGGAGGGAGGCAGGGGATTGAAAAAGATTACAGGTTAATGGTATTAAGCTCAAGTTTATGATCTGTGGGTGATAAGTGGTCCTTCCCTTGAAGGCTTTCTGTGGTTTGTGAACCAAATTAGAAGGTTAAGCATCAACAAAATGCTTCATTCAAATAGAAGGGGAGAACAGAAGAAAAAAGATGTCATTTGTTCATCCCAAAACATGCATAGCTTTACAATTCTCATATCATATATGTGATGGCACTGAGGCCATAGCTGATATTTGTTACTTCTTCTTCTTTTTCTGTCATTCCATGTTACTTTTGTCCTCAATCAACCTCTCATTGGTTACTTTTTTTGTTGTTAACCTGGCATGGTTAAATCTTCATTTCTGAAGTGTCTGAATCCTTAGCGGTCCTGATTTTGGCAGGTTGCTATAATTTCTTATTGGTACTTGCTATTGGATGTGGATATATTGAGAAGAGCCCTAATGAACCCTCCAGACCCCACTCATCATTCTCCCTGCCCTACTCTGTAGCAGCCAGCAATTTCTCTTTGGTAATTTGGATCAATCATCCTAGCCATAATGGAAATCTCGTCTCTGCCTGTTGTTTTATGATATGAAGAGCCAAAAATAGCCAGGTGGTGGTTTCAGCTTCCAGTTTAATTAGACCATTTTTGTGTCTCTTAGTGGAAGAATTCTCCCCTTGAGAGCTAGACCGCTAACTCAGCAGCACCCAAGGTTTCAAGAGAGGAAGCAAACATTTTGCCAGTGAATTATTAGGCGTTTTAGTGATGGGTACCCTCCTGCTTTCAACCTTTATTTTCTAGACCTGTGTGTTTGGCTTTGGAAGAAAGGACATTACATTTTTGTCACTAGTTCAAGAATATATACATAATATAGCAAAGGGTTCAAATTTTGCAAGGATTTATCCAGTACTCTGTGCTGAACACAGGGTCTTTTAAACCATGATGATTATTTTATACATTTCTGTTTGGAATGGTACCACACCCCAAACTTCTGGACAGAAGGGGTTGAGGTTTAGGTAAGGCAGGTTATCACTCAGGCATCAATGGGACATCAATAGTGGCATCTAGCTGACTGTTCCTTCTGGATGAAGTTGCTGTGGGTGGTAGACAGTAAATACAATGAATGTGAGCTCATTTTGTATTCGTTTTGTGATAAAGTGAACTTTTTTTTTTTTGAGTTGGAGTCACACTCTGTCACTCAAACTGGAGTGCAGTGGCTGCTCCCGGCCACCACAGCCTCGATCTGCTGGGCTCCAGCGATCCTTCTGCCTCAGCCTTCCAAGTTGCTGGAACTACAGGCGTGCACTACCATGCCTGGCTAATTTTTGATTTATTGTAGAGAAGAGGTCTCGCCAAGTTGCCCGGAGGGGTCTTGATCCCGCGGGCTCAGGCAATGCACTCACCTTGGCCTCCCAAAGCACTGGGATTACAGTCTGAGCTACTGAGCCCGGCCGATAAAGTGAACTTCTTAATTAAAGCATGCTATACTATGAGGATAAACAAAGAACTCTGTAATTCCACAGAGGGGAGTACCAGTAGAAACATGGGTGCAGAAAAAGGGATATTCTTAGCCAAAATATATGCATTTTCCAATGACTGTAAATCATTGCACTCTCCGTGGTCAACTGGATCCAGTATAGTCAACCTGTGTCTATGTGGCTGACTGATCTCTCCACGAGAGCAGCCACATGGACTCAGCTATGGCTTGTATTATTGGCCTATCAGATCCTTAACAGGGAGGCAGCCACAGGAAACTTGTTGAGTTCATCTCCCTTTTTCGAACCTGTGTGAAACCTTCCTCTCTGCCTCCATGGCCACCCCGAGCAAGCACCAGAGTAGGATGGTCATCTTGCCTACCTGATTGAAGGCATTCTCTGCATTTGATACTCTTTGGTAAACCATCACATATATTACATGTTAAACAAAGCTGTTGCCTTTGGACAAATGTAACAGAAGAAGAGAAGGGTAAAAAAATGCTTCTGAGAACAAACAGACCCAAGAATGGCAGGTGTGGGCTGCTATTACCTCCATTTCACAGATAGGAAAACTGAAGCTCAAAAAGTTTGAAGTGATATGTCCAGACCATAAAGCTAGAATGTGAACAACTGAGACCTGAACACAATTTATCTGACTGTAAAGCCATACTTCAGACTTCAACTTTTCTTTAATATACTTCATTGTTACTCAACAAATGTACTTTGTACTGAACATAGGGTCTTTTAAATTATATTTACTCTTATCCGTTTCTGTTTGGAACTGTACACCACCCCTCTTAAGCTTCTGGACTGGAGATGGAGTGGTGGTTTAGGCAAGAGAGTCTAATGTGGACTTGACATACGTTTAGATATATCACCTCAGGTGATTTAATCATGGACATTGCTGTGACTGCTTAAATCTGAATGTGAGAAGGGGTTTAGCAATGCAGGTGTGTGGTATAGATACCGATACAGGTCAGAGTGAGAGGGTTCTACTTAGTGGTTCACTAAGAGAAATAGATTGACATCTTTGTGGACATAGTTTTTATGTGAAGATTGCAGTGGGTAATGTTTTCCAAGACCCTGAGACCACAGTGCATCTATAGAAGGAGATCAAATAATAGCCTAATGAATAAACCATCCCAATGAATGATAAAACAGCTTAAATTATAAAGTGTTATAGCATTTTTTCAGAGGAAAATACAAGATCAGTATAAAGTGAATGTTTCTATAGGAAGGAAGTAGACCTTGAAGGGTACAGGCTTTCATAAGACAGTGTTTACTATATTAGTCATTTTCAATTTTCCCAGTAATTCATGGAGAGTTTGCAAATAGAAGCATTTTCTTTATTTTCTAAGTTGTTCAGGTTTCTAAGTGACAAATATCCCTGGAATTTGGTCTTCTCTACTTTAATGATGCCAACTATGTAGCTGGGAGAGTAGGTTTCAGGAACCCTGTGTGCTGATGTCAAACGTGTCTGTGGGTCCTGCTAACTCATCTGAGAGTGTGGCAGTGTTCCTGCCCTCCTGACTCCCATGCTGGCCATCTTTTTGGAATTCATGCCATAAACTTCCCGACTGGTGACATTCTTGACACTTTTTCTTTGAAAACAGCAGCTATTTTTGTGCATTAAAAAACCCTCTTCAGATTGATAAATAAAGTAGAACACTTTACTGTTATGACCCCCTGTTTGTCACAAAAAATAAAAATGATGAGATCAGTTTCCTATGTTACAAGTAAGACACATTTTGCAGATCCAAGATTACAGTTCTGCAACTGGCTCCATCTTGTGGAATAAAATCAGGAACGTACTTTCTTTCTGCTTAGGGATTCTAGGATACCCCAGAATTTGTACTTTATTTTAAGATGTGTTTTCAGGCAACATTGTAAGTCAATATAATCCTTTTTTTAATACCCCCACATCTAAAATACCAGAATTCTTATTTAAGACTCAAATTGGTTACTAAATATACTTTAGATTGTATCACTATTCTAAGGTTAGTAGAATCTATGAAACTATTTTTACCTCACTGGTAGAGATTAGTGACTGTTGTTTTCACCTTTAGGTGGCTGTCATGTTTCCAGTGCCATAGGACAGAGTTATGTAGACTGCAGAGACTCTCGGCTGAGTTAAGAACTGGTATTTGGGGAACATTTTTAGTATACATCTCTTGATAGATAGATTATATTTAGTCACACCACTTTTGGGGGGATAGAAAATAAGAGGCTTGTTTTTAGATCTTGGCAGGTTGTAAAATGCTTATTTTACTATTCCTGCTACTTCCTTCTTGAAGAGGGAACTCATCACTTGAATTTGTAATAAATTTTACATGCAAAATTTGATTGTGTATTTAACATGAGTTTAAATATGTAATGTTTATAGAAAGCGTTTATTTATTTTTAAGTGCTTTTTTTTGTTTGGTTTTGAGTTGGAGTCTCACTCTGTCACCCAGAGTGGAATGCAGTGGCACACCTCAGTGTCCACCTGCTGGGCTCCAGTGATCCTTCTGCCTCAGCCTTCCAAGTAGCTAGAACTACAGGTGTGCGCTACCACATCTGGCTAATTTTTTTTATTTTTATTGTAGAGACGAGGTCTTGCCAAGTTGTCTGGGCTGGTCTTGAACCCGCAGGCTCAGGCAATCCACTTGCCTCGCCCTCCCAAAGTGCTGGGATTATAGACTGAGCCACTGAGCCCGGCCTTTTAGAGCTTTTAAACATTGCAGAGGGTTCAGAAATTAGGAACTGTATGAATTAGAAACTTATATAAAATCCACATTTTCATCAGTTTCTTTATTGGCAAAATTAGCCAATTTCTGCTCAGAATTCTAAAAGCATACTGCAACCCATCAAATGGATCAACTCATAGATTCTCACACTAATGTATGAATCAGGAAAAGGTCTCATGATATCACAGCCTTTGCAATTTTAATCTCATGTGCATTCGTTAACAATCATTCACAGCGAAACAGATTTTCTTACGAAAAACTCAACATAAAATTGGCTGTATGTTAACAGAAATATATACGGGTAGTGTCTAACTCTCCTTCTAAGTAAGAAAATAGGATGCAAATTGGTAATGAGTTGGAGTAGCTGAGGAAGTGTAGTTGGAAGATACTGAATGAACAGGAATATGCTGGGCAAAAAGGACACTATGGTGGACAGGATCCAAGTCCCATAGGATTTTTAGAGCATGGTAACTCATATAATGTCTATGGAAATCAATTTCTCCGTTTGCAAAATGCAGGATGTAACTAACTTGGTATTTTCCAGATTTGGAGGTTTCAATAAGAACTGAAAAAGTGGATGTGGAGGACATACAATCAATCACCATACGGCTGGGTGTCAACATCTTATCCTGTCAAATAAGAATATGAAAACCAAATAAACAAATTCCATACAATTTATTGAAACCAGTATTTCACAAGAGATTAAAGCAGTTTGTACACCATCTAAGATTAAATGAAATAGTATTTTTTAACAAACATTTAAGTATCACTTACCATGTGCTAATAAACATTGTTCTAAGTGCTTTACAAATATTACTTTATTTAATCCTCAAAACTATATGATCACATCCATTATTATAATCTGCATTTTACAAATTGGTAAACTGAGCTGAGAGGAGTTATGCAACTTAACCAAGGCCATACAGTTAATAAGTGGTAGAGCTTGGATCTGAAACCAGGTCATCTAGCTCAGAGTTCACTGTATTCTTGACACCCATGATATGCAATCTTTTAATCCTCTTAGTTGAGTAAAATTATCTTTTTGTGATTAAATCTTCTTTTTAATTTTTTGTCCCTTATGATGAGCCAGGAGCACATTTCTTATGGACTACACTGGGCCAGGGTTGAAAATTTGGGAATCAGCTTAGTGACTTCCAGCCCTGATATTTTTTGACTCGGAAAGAATGAGGTCAGGTTGGGCGGTAATGGGGTAAGACATACAAGTGGTAGGAGCCTTTGTATGTGTTTGTGGGCTAAAGTTTTGTAGGCCTGTGTGTGTGACTTCATTGCAAAGCTATAAGCAAGACAATCTCCCTCCAAGCACACTTACTTAGCATCTGTTTATACCTTTGAAAAAGCACGGATTAGTTCTGCTTATATATTTTCTTCCTCACTTTGAACATTTGCCAGCATTTGTTGAGGCTATGTCTTAGAATTAGCAAAGACCCCTTACTGAACCATCAAGATTGTCAGCATCTTCTTATCAGGTGAGAGGGCCTAGTGGTTGCTCCTTCATCCTTACTAACACCACCACCTGATTTTCAGGCATCATATTGACTTGCAAATCTTTTAGTGCTTACTGAAGGGTGTC
>CAUYQG010288463.1:0-12768 GCA_963574415.1 Tarsius wallacei | reverse complement strand
GCCCAGACTGGAGTGCAGTGGCCGCTCCCGGCCACCGCAGCCTCGACCTGCTGGGCTCCGGAGATCCTTACGCCTCAGCCTTCCAAGTAGCCGGAACTACAGGCGCATGCTACCACGCCCGGCTAATTTTTTGATTTATTGTAGAGATGAGGTCTTGCTTACCCAGGCGGGTCTTGAACCCGCGGGCTCAGGCAATCCACTCACCTCAGCCTCCCAAAGCACGGGATTACAGGCTGAGCCACCGAGCCCAGCGAAATCTTAAACCCAAAATTGTATGAAGACTGTCAAGCTTCGCTAAATCCCCATAAATTGTCATGAGGTAACTGAATGACATAGTTGAGTATTGTTCAAGGCATGTTATATAATTGTCTTGCCCACAGTTGGTTTTTTGGACAATGGACCATGGTGGTCCTGACTCCCTAGGACTTGGCTCCCTGAACCAGAGGGACAGTTAGCCCATGAGTAGCTGATCAGAGGTTGATCACTGGCTCATACTGTGGCCTAGTGCAAAAGTCTAGTTCAGATAAAAACAATCTGAAATAATCTGATACTGCTTTCAGGTGTTTACTAAAAAAGAATGATATGACGGCTTATGATAATGGTTCATATATGCTCTTAACAAGCCGATGCTAGTCAAATGATGGGTTGTGAGTATGAAGTAATACTAACAGATAATCAAGTCACAGTCAGCTAAATAAAAGCTTTCATACTTCTTTTAATAGCTTTAGCATTTTTAGAATAAGAAAAGGTAAAAACACGACTGAATCAATTTATTTTTAAAGCATTGAAATGTTAACTGGAAAATAGTTGTGTATAACTTCACATATTGCACGGTACTGTATGATTATTTGTACCTTGACGGATCGTAAAGTTTCTGATGACTAGGGCCCACGTTCATGTTCACCTGTGTATTTCCAACATCTCATGCAGTGCCTGGCACATAGATAACATTCAGATGTGTGCTGAACTTAGGTGAGAATTAAAAGTGTTCCTACCTGGTCCCACAGAGCTGCTGCCACCTGATCTATTACAGCTCCCAGCTCTCGGTATTCTCCAGAGTACCGGATGTATGCCCAGGTGCACAGGGTGATAAGGGTCAGTCCCATTATCATATTGCATAGGCTAGCTATGATGTCCAAACCAATGAATCCAGTCACACCAGCAATCACATATGTGATAAAGATGACAACAAACAGTGTGGCTGGGGTGCGAGCTGCATGGAAGATATTTTTGCTATCATTGTGCTTGATATACTGGATGTAAAGTTCATCTATTTCACTCTCCAACTGCTGCAGGTAACGCCGACTAAATTCTTCTCCACCCATTTTCTTCACACCTCGGAACAGCTTCACAGATTCTTCCTTAAGCTGCAGATGTTTAGTCTGCAAGTCATTGGGGGCCAGAAATGGTTTGTCACCACCACAAATCTGTATCAGACAGAGAAGTACTTGTTTATGCAATGCAGAGTAAAATTACAACTGTATCAGAACTTTTCACTTAGCTAGTTGAATTTGTTAATAATCAGAAGGAGCTTGCATGTATGTTTTGTCATTCCACATTTTTCTACACTCCATATCCATGAGGCATGACTAAAAGTGGAACTGATATTTTGTCAGTGGCTTATATAAAGGTTTTTTTGTTCCTTGAGTTGGAGTCTCACTGTCACCCAGGCTGGAGTGCTCTGGCACGCATGCCTGTAGTTCCGGCTACTTGGAAGGCTGAGGCAGAAGGATCACCAGAGCCCAGCAGGTCGACGCTAGAGTGGTCGTGAGTGTGCCACTCCAGCCTGGGTGACAGAGCAAGACTCAAAAATTAAAAGAATAAAAGGACTCAACCACGAGCAGCCAGCACAGCCTTGACCTGCTGGGCTCAGGTGATCCTTCTGCTTCAGCCTTCCAAGTAGCTGGAACTACAGGCATGCACCATCATGCCCGGCTAATTTTTTGATGGATTGTAGAGATGAGGTCTTCCCATGTTACCCAGGTTGGTCTTGAACCCCTGGGCTCGGGCAGTCCTCTCACCTCCACCTCCCAAAGTGCTTGGATTACAGGTGTGAGCCACCGCATTTGCTGGGATTACAGGTGTGAGCCACTGCGTCTGGCCTATAAATCACTTAATTTCTTTCTCTTTGTGATGGGAAATAATGGCATTACTTAATTCAACTCCCTCAAGATGAAAAGACATGCATGACACAACATGAAGCGCAAACAGTTCATTCACAGAATGAACTCAAATCTAAATACTTTTATCTAAGTACTTCTAGGAGATCTAACTACACGGAAGTAATTTTGACTCGGGAAAGTTAATTTAAAACTGATCGATGCTATAAAGCTCTCAAAGTAAAATTATGAAATATGTTATTTGGCAGTTTCACTGATTTTTGCTTGGAGTCCATTGAGTATTTTCTTCCAGAGACTAAAGAGGAGCATATTAAGTATTCTTAAACCACATTTTCAATTTTTAAAAAAGTTACAAAGGAAATCTCAGTTAACCACACTGTTCACTTTGGTTACAGCCACTTCAAGATACTGTGTGTTTGGTTCAAGACTACCACAATAAAGTGAATCACGTGATTCTTGTTTCCCAGAGCATATAAAAGTATGTTTACATTATACTGCAGTCTATTAAGTGTGCAATAGCATTATGTATGAAAAAAGTACATAATTTGAAAATATTGCTAAAATTGCTAATGATGATCAGAGCCTTCAATGAGTCCTAATCTTTTTGTTGGTGGAGGGTCTTGCCTCCACGTTGAGGCTGCTGACTGATGACGGTCATGTGCTGAAGGTTGGAGTGGCTGTGGCAGTTCTTTAAAATAAGACAATGAGTGTGCCATATCCACTGACTGTTCCTCTCACAAAAGGTTTCTCTGTAGCATGCAATGCTGTATGATAGCACAATACCCACAATAGAACTTCTTTCAAAGTTGGAGTCAATCCTCTCAAACCCTGATGCTGCTTTATCAACTAAGTTTATTTAATATTAAAAATCCCTGGAAAGAGCAGGGGGGAGGAAGGTGGGACACAGGCTGATTAATGGGTACAAATATACAGTTAAGTAGAAGACCTGGTGTTCAGTAGCTCAGCAGGGGACTATAGTTAATAATCGGCTGGGCTCAGTGGCTCAGCCTGTAATCCCAGCACTTTGGGAGGCCGAGGCAAGTGAATTGCCTGAGCCTGCAGGTTCAAGACCAGCCTGGGCAACTTGGTGAGACCTCGTCTCTACAATAAACCAAAAATTGGCTGGGCGTGGTAGCACGCGCCTGTAGTTCCAGCTACTTGGAAGGCTGCGGTGGAAGAATCGCCGGACCCAACAGGTCAAGGCTGCAGTGGCCGGGAGCAGCCACTGCACTCCAGTCTGGGCGACAGAGTGAGACTCCAACTCAAGAAAAAACAAAACAAAACAAAAAAACAATACTGTACATTTCCAAATAGCTAAAAAAGAATAATTCAAATATTCTTACCGTAAAGAAAAGATAAATACGGTGATGGATATCTCAGTTACCCTAATTTGATCTTTTTTTTTTTTAGATTAGAAAATATAGTTTATTTAGAAAGTAAATTAGGGAGAGAGGAGAGAGAGAGATGTATCTCCCCAGGTGAGAGGAGGGGGCCAAAGCTCAAAGAGCACATGGCTACACCAGAATCTAGTAAGGCAAGGGTGACTGGCTGCTCGTGGTTGAGTCCTTTTATTTTTTTTTTATTTTTGAGTCTTGCTCTGTCACCCAGGCTGGAGTGCAGTGGCACACTCACAACCACTCTAGCGTTGACCTGCTGGGCTCTGGTGATCCTTCTGCCTCAGCCTTCCAAGTAGCTGGAACTACAGGCATGCGCTACCATGCCCAGCTAATTTTTTATTCTTTATTGTAGAGACGAGGCCTCGCCAAGTTGCCCACGCTGGTCTCGAACCCGCGGGCGCAGGCAATCCGCTCACCTCGGCCTCCCAAAGTGCTGGGATTACAGGCTGAGCCACCAAGCCTGGCTGCTTGAGTTCTTTTATTCTTTGCCTTTGATGGGGGAAGGTCATTAAGGTGGTTGGGTGGTGGTCTGCTCCACGTCATCACCAAGGGGCAGGTAAGCGCAGGTGCTGATATCAGGTGATGGACAGGTGCCTAATTTAATCTTTATACATCACATGTGCCCTGAAAATACATCTATTATGTTAATGTAAGGATATTATAAATCCTTTGTTATTTCAGCCATGTTCACCGCATCTTCAACAGGAGTAGATTCTATTTAAAGAAGCCACTTTCTCTGCTCATCCGTGGGAAGCAACTCCACATCCCTTAAAGCTTTTATCATGAGATTGCAGCAATTTGGTCACATCTTCGGGTTCCCCACTTCTAATTCCAGTTTTGCCATTTCCACCTCATCCGCAGTTACTTCTACTGTAGTCTTGAACACCTCAAAGTCATCCATGAAGGTTGGAATCAGCTTCTTCCAAATTCTTGTTCGTGTTGATATTTTTACCTCCTCCCACAAATCAGAAATGTTCTTAATGGCATCTTAAATAGGAATCCTTTCCAGAAGGTTTTTTATTTACTCTGCCTAGTCCCATCAGAGGAATCACCATCAATTGTTAACTTCTGCTGTGGCCTTGGGACAAAGTACAAAATATGTAAAATGGAGTTCTTATTTATTAAACTTCCACAGGCAGGTCACATCTTTGGCAGCTATAGTCTTACAAAATGTATTTCATCAATAATACTTTAAAGTCAAAATTACTTCTTGATCTATAGGCTGCAGGGTGGATGCTTTGTTAATAATGAAAGCACTAATTTCCTTATACACTGCCATCAGAGCTCTTGGGTAACTAGCTCCATTGCCAGTGAACAGTAATATTTTGAACAGAATCTTTTTTTTTTCCCTCAACAGTGGGCTTAAAATATGCAGTAAAACATGCTGTAAACAGGTATGCTGTCATCTGGGCTTTGTTCTTCCATTTATAGAGCACAGGCAGAGTAGATTTAGCATCATTCTTAGGAGTCCTAGGATTTGGGGAACGGTCAATGAGGACTGGCTTCAACTTAAAGTCATCAGCTGTATTAGTCCCTAACAAGAGGGTCAAAGCCTACCCTTTGAAGCCAGGCATTGACGTCCCTCTAGCTAGGAAAGTCATGGGTGACATCTTTCAGTATAAGGCTGTTTAATCCACACTGAGAATCTGTTTAGTGCAGCCACCTTCATCAACGTTCTCAGGTAGACCTTCTGGAGACTTTGCTGCAGCTTCTGCCTAAGTTCTTAACTGCTCACTTTGTTACGTTATGGAGATGGCTTCTTTTTTAAATCTCAGGAACTAACCTCTGCTAGCTTCCAGCTTTTCTTCTGCACTGTCCTCACCTCTCTCAGCCTTCATAGAATGGAAGAGAGTTAGGGTTTTGTTCTGAATGAGGCTTCGACTTAAGAAAATGTTGTGGCTGGTGTGATTTTCTATCCAGACCACTCCAACTTTTCCATATCAGCTATGAGGCTGTTCCACTTTCTTGTAATTCGTGTGTTCCTTGGAGGAGGACTCTGAATTTTCTTCAAGAACTTTCCCTTTGCAGTTGCAAGTTGGCTTACTTGTGCAAGAGGCCCTGCTTTTGGCCAGTTTTGGCTTTCAACATGCTTTCTTCACTAAGCTTAAATATTTTTAACTTTTGATTTAAAGTGAAAGATGCATGACTCTTCTTTTCACCTGAATATTTAGAGGCCATTGTAGGGTTATTAATCGGCCCGATTTAAATATTGTTGTGTCTCAGGGAATGAGGAGGACGAGAAACTGGGGAACAGAACTGGGCAGAACACACATTTATAGATTAAGTTCGCCATCTCTTATGGGTGCAGTTTGTGACCTCAGAACAATTCCAATAGTAACATCCAAGAACACTTGTGACAGATCATCATAACAGATTTAATAAAAATGAAAAAAGTTAGAAATACAGTGATAATTACCAAAATGTAACAGAGACCCAAAGTGGAAAAACAGCATGAAAAGCTTGCGCCTTGAATTTGTTCAAAGTGAAGCTCAATAAAATGAGGTATGCCTGTATTTGAGATTTAACTACACTGAGAACTGTAGTTAAGTCTGATGGACCTTATGTCATAAGCATCATTCCATATACTATATTTCCCTTTATTCTAAGACTCTCAATTTTGGATGCGATTTTAATCTTATTATGTTTTCAGGGGAAAAGAAAACCTATCACATTAGTAGACATACACAATAACTATTAGACTCATCCTAATTCAGAATGTTAAAGTGAGGAAATATGGTATATAGAAATATTGACCCTTGAGATTTGTTTTTTTTTCCCCTAGATTTTTATCTTTAAGAGAGATACTGAAACTGCAGAATTGCAAGGAGGTGCAGTGGAGAGGGTAGCACATGTGATTTTAGTCACTAAATCTTATGAATAGTGGAAAGATCTGTCCACCAAAACATCTGGGGAGATATTACATAGAGAAACAACTCATTTAAAATGCCTTTAAAATCGTGCATACACAGTGTTGTTTTTAAGAAGTATTTTAGGAATATAAAAATGGGCGTGATATACATAGGCTGAGGAAAAAAGAAGTCAAAGCTACCACCTCTTCACATGTGTACACAGTGACATGGAAGAAGAAAAGAATGAATGCAATGAAGAAATAAACATCCAATTTAAAGTGTTATTTAATTCTTACCTCTTCCATTTTTTTGTTGTATGTGTCCTTGGCAGTTGCTACGGCGGCTAGATTGTTAGCTTCTGCTGTGGCCTTTGGACAAAGTACAAAATATGATGTAAAATGGAGTTCATATTTATTAAACTTCCACAGGCAGGTCACATTTCAGAGCATTATGTGCAAGAAATGTACAAGAAACCAAAGTCATCAAATAATTTGGAACTGTTGAAATACTTCCATTACATTTTATTTTTAAAATTAATGTTTCAAGGTGCATAGAACAGATTTTTACTCCATAAACCATTAAAGTGAATTTTCTTTCTTTTTTTTTGAGCTGGAGTCTCACTCTTTCCCCCAGGCTGGAGTGCAGCGGCATGCTCCCGGCCACAGCAGCCTGGACCCGCTGGGCTCAGGCGATCCTTCCACCTCAGCCTTCCAAGTAGCCAGAACCATAGGCGCACGCTACCACGCCCAACTAATTTTTTTATTAATTGTTGAGATGAGGTCTCACCACGTTGCCCAGGCTGGTCTCAAACCTGTGGGCTCATGCAATCCTCTCGCCTCAGCCTCCCAAAGTGCTAGGATTACATGCTTGAGCCACCATGCCCGGCCTCAAGTGAATTTTCTTTCTTTCCTTTTTTTTTTTTTTTTTTTTTTTTTTGAGTTGGAGTCTCACTCCGTCGCCCAGACTGGAGTGCAGTGGCCGCTCCCGGCCACCGCAACCTCGACCTGCTGGGGATCCGGCAATCCTTCTGCCTCAGCCTTCCAAGTAGCTGGAATTACAGGCGTGTGCGACCTCACCCAGCTAAATTTTTTTGATTTATTGTAGAGATGAGGTCTTGCTTGCCCAGGCGGGTCTCGAACCCGCAGGCTCAGGCAATCCACTCATCTCAGCCTCCCAAGGTGCGGGATTACAGGCTGAGCCACCAAGCCCAGCAAAGTGAATTTTCATTGAGAAGATTTTTCCTCTCAAAAAATATTTTTTTAGCCTCTCATCAAATGCCGAGAAGAAAAAGTCTGTAAACCCAAACTCATGGAAAATAATATATAGTACATTTTATATATACTACTGTATATAAATATGTCTAAGATAGACCAATGCCTCACTGATTACAAAAGGAATAAGAAGTTAACTTTTAAAAACATGTAAGAAAATGAGTTTCTCCTTATTTATTCATTTATTAGAGAATGCACTCTCACTGTGTTACCCAGGCTGGCCTCCAGCTCCAGGGCTCAGCGATTCTCCTGCCTCCATCTCCAGAGTAGCTGGGACTATAAGGCTCACACTAACTTCCGTTTAGGCTCCTTTTTAAAAACTGTCCAATTGTGGATACCACTTGTTTAAAACTTGGACATGCTTTTCTACTTCTTGTTACACGTGTGAATCTAAGTCATAGTATGAATCTGTTGTCTAAACAAATGTAGTGCAAGAGAATGAAAACCCTTTGGTATATAAAGTGTTAGTTTTTACATATTGAGTTAATATACAAAAATATACCTCAACACAAGTGAGGCTGCTAGACGTTTCTGTGAAAAATGTTTAGGTGAACATAAATGGGTTGGGTTATTAGGCAATCTTCCAATTAATCATTCTGTCCAATTTTTTATTTGGAAATTTCTGATCGCCAGACTGGCACAGATATGAAGACAAGCACGTCTTAAAACATCACACCTCCTGATCAATAAAT
Source organism: Tarsius wallacei (assembly GCA_963574415.1). Taxonomy (NCBI): domain Eukaryota; kingdom Metazoa; phylum Chordata; class Mammalia; order Primates; family Tarsiidae; genus Tarsius; species Tarsius wallacei. The sequence continues at coordinate 4,439 of CAUYQG010288463.1, read as the reverse complement.
ACCTGTAACATGGATTTGGGATGTGGTAGTTCTTCACCTTGATAGATCTTTATATAAGCCTTTAAAAAAAAAGGAAAAAACTCACGTTAAGCAATTTCAGTATTGATCGAATTCTATTAAAATTGTATTCTAAGGTCTTGACGTTTCAAAAACGGTTCTTCTTTCTCATACTTTAACTCCATTCTTTCTGAATGTTGTTCCCTTTCCTGAATTGCCCTTTGCACATATCAACTCAGTGCCACTCCCCTTAAGTCGTTCTTAGACCCCGCACCCGCTGGGAGTCACCTCCCCATTTCAGTTACCCACAGGAATATGTGCCCTGCCGATGTCAGAAGTTTTAGGGAAAAGATCTGCTTAAGGGTCCTGAATCTCCTACCAAATTGCAAGCTCCCAACAGTGTTACACACAGTAAATATTCAAATTTTAGATAAATGTCATTTATTGCTGAGAGTGGTGACAGTGAATAGATAACACAGGAGGTATTTGAAAGGATAAAACAAGGTTTCTAAAAACTGATGTTTTCATCCTTGCAGCATCAGTCCACAAATTGGGTTGGTAACTGAATTCTCCACTATATAGGTGGCTTGGTAAAAATATTTGCTACTATCTTAGGTAAATAGGTAAGTGCAAATTTAAAATAATTTCACTTCAAATTGGCCGTTGGTACAGAGAGCAAGAAATGGGGAAGAAGGGAACATCTTCAGAAGAAAGGTAAAATTCAGTATAGGTTGTGGACCCTGGGAAACACCCCCTCCCTTAAAAGACTTTTCCAACTCATACATTTATATTTTAAAATTTGTTTCCCTCAAGATAAAAGGGGACAATAAATAAGGTAGCCTTTATGTAGTTTCCTCAACACATAGTTCCAGAAAGCAAACTTTCCTTGGGTGCTTCATAATTTTTTTAAATCCTTTTTATAGATTCCTGATACCTTAGCTCGCATGTTACAGAGTCTATAATTTCTGTTTGTAGGAACTACATTTCAATACGTGTCAAATCTAAGTACTCATAAATGCTCTAGAAATAAGAGTGATACCTTGAAGTACTCCACCAGACCTCGGCAGGTGATTTTATTTCCATTGATCTCTTTAATATCTAGGCTCTCAGGACTAAGTAGCCAAGGAATTAATATTTTCAAGTTTTTGATGAATTCATCGTCTATTTCTACAAGTAAAAGCAAATCCATCATTATTTTAAAAACCCTATCAAGTTCTCCATGCCACAGAATAAAACATTCTTTGATTTCCTCCATTTCTTTTTTTTTTTTTTGAGTTGGAGTCTCACTCTGTCACCCAGACTGGAGTGCAGTGGCCGCTCCCGGCCACCGTAGCCTCGACCTGCTGGGCTCCGGCGATCCTTCCGCCTCAGCCTTCCAAGTAGCTGGAACTACAGGCGTGCGCTACCACACCCGGCTAATTTTTTTGATTTGTCGTAGAGATGAGGTCTCGCCAAGTTGCCCAAGTGGGTCTTGAACCCGCGGGCTCAGGCAATCCACTCACCTCAGCCTCCCAAAGTGCAGGATTACAGGCTGAGCCACCGAGCCCGGCTTCCTCCATTTCTTTCCCATTGAGAATACCATCCTTCACTTCCCCATCATTTAAACAACCCCTGAAACCTGCTACTCTCAGAGTGAATGATTTTCATTGCCCAAACTTCCATTAAAATTTCATATTTATCTTGTTTTCCACATATAAATTAGCTTTCTTGATATGAAATGTTATAGTTTACAGACATTCATATAACCATTTCATGTCTTTAAGTCTTGTGATTTTATATACATGTGTGTGTATGTGTGTGTGTGTGTGTGTGTGTGTGTGTTTGTGTGTGTGTGTATAGGCTCATTAATATGGAGAAGTCAAATATTTATGGCTTATAATGTATTCTCTCCAGAAAACGTATCCAAAAATCACCCTGTTTAGCATATCCACCTCACGAGGAGTGTTACTGAACTGCGTAAGCTGTGGCTGTAACTGGGACTCTAGAATTAAAAAAGACAGTGCTGATAACGCTACCTCTGGTGGTGGAGCTCAGCAACACAAAACAGCAGGGCAGGAAAAGGCCACAGAGAGGCCCTGCAGTGGATCAGACGTCGTCTGCGTTAAGTACCTGTCATGCTTGGTATAATCAATTACACATAACCCATGCTGTAGCAGGAGGTTCGAGCCTGACACTACAGATTTAGCAAAGTGGTACAGAAAACAGATCTCCAAATAGGTCTTTTGAACACAGTGATAAATTCTTAAACAATTACTTCAAAAATATGGAAAAATGCCATACTATGTATGAAAAGTAAGATATGTGACTTGCTTGTTTCTAAGTAAATGCAGTAACTGCCTGTGATTTTTGTTTAAATCTGGATTTTGTAGTCACTGAGTTTTCAGGCATTGGAGGTTGGTGATGTTTCAGGTCTTAAAGAGTCGAATCTTAAGACTGTGTTTGCATTTTTCCTGCTATGGAACCAATGTACCCTGAAACACCAGAATTTTTGCCTTAGCATTTATGTTTTCACCACTTGCTTGTTTTATGACATGCATGCATGACGCCGGTTATCCTGCAAATGCTATCTGTTTCATGTTCTGTACCACTTTGAAATTCCCGTGGTCATGATTTATAGGAGTTTATTCAAATGTATCTTGCCATTTGCATTGTACCCATTTTTACCGATAATTTTGCTTTGTACTACATATAGACTTATTCAAATGTATTTATTATTGTGGTTTGCTTTTTAGTTACCAGTATTCACTGAAATATGATACTGTATTTGTTACCACACCCTATTTTGCGTTTTGTTGCCTGTAGTATATCCATACTCCCTGATACCGAAAGGTTTCTTTTTTGCTATATGATTTTATGCTTCTTTCAGCCTCACTAGAATATTACGTGTATCTAGAATGAATTAATTATCACTGAATTTCTGAATAAAACAAAATTTTCTCCTTATAAAATCGCTTTCAGGCTGGGTGCAGTAGCTTCTGCCTGTAACCCCAGCACTTTGGGAGGTCAAGGTGGAAGGATTGCTTGAGCCCAGGAGTTCCAAGGCCAGCCTGAGCCACATAGCAAGACTTTTTCTCTACAAAAAAACAAAACAAAACAAAAATTAGCCAGGTGTGTGCCTGGAGTTCCAGCTAATTGAGAGGCTGAGGCAGAAAGATGGCCTGAGCCCAGGAGGTCGAAGCTGTGGTAAGCTGTGATTGTGCCACTGCACTCTAACCTGGGCAACAGAGTGAGACCTCAACTCAAAATAAAAAGTCATTTTCAAAACACATGTTTAAATTCCTGTCCTCCAATTTCCTTATACAATTGGAATAAGGTATATCTATGTATTTAATGCACCAGCAAGTGTGGTAATTATTAAAGTAACCAGCATATAACCACACATTTGGATTAAAAATGTGTTCTGAAGATGCCATTAACCATCTATGCTCTCACTGGGGCCAGTGCTAGGTATTCCAGTTTTGGATATAAAAAATAAGAACAGAATATTCATAATATACATATGTGGTGAGTGTTTGCTAATAATATTAAACACAGTAAATACATGACTCAGAACATCTGCAGACCAGTTCAGACCAATTTGCAGAGGTGTATTAATAAACTCTGGCCCACTACAAGCATATGATAAATGTGTGGATAGATGATGATTCAGAATTTCATATTATGTTATATTTTCAACATTTCTTCAGTAATTTTTGCCATAAGAGTAGTTTAGGGGCTTGGCCAACATGGTGGTTATCTGCCACAATAATTGAGTACATGATGTATTCTTTATAAGAACTCCACAGGGATATTTGCTAATTATGTATCTGACAAAGGCCTAACATCCAGAATCTACAAGGAGCTCAAACAAGCTGAGGGGGGAAAAAAAAAACAACCAACCCTATCAAAAAGTGGACAAGGGACATGAATAGACACTTCTCAAAAGAAGATATACAAGCAGCAAACAGATACCTGAAAAAATGCTCAGCTTCACTAATGGTCAGAGAAATGCAAATCAAAACCACAATGAGATACCACCTAACTCCAGTAAGAATGGCACTCATCAATAAATCTAAAATCAACAGACGCTTGTGAGGGTGTGGAGAAAAGGGAACACCTCCACACTGCTGGTGGGAGTGCAGGCTAGCTCTACCTCTATGGAAAGCACTGTGGTGATTTCTAAAAGAACTAAAAATTGACCTTTCATATGATCCAGCAAGGAGGAACAAAAATCATTCTACCAAAAAGACATCACACACATGTTTATAGCTGCACTACTTGCAAGAGCAAAAACATGGAACCAACCCCACTGCCCATCAAAAGTGGACTGAATAAAGAAAATGTGGTACATATACATGTGGAGTATTACACAGCCATAAAGAACAAAATAATGGAATTCACAGCAAATTGGATGGAGCTGGAGACCATCATACTTAGTGATCTATTACAGAAATAGAGAGCTG